>BMAW01025985.1:256276-346609 GCA_019974015.1 Nephila pilipes
AAGCTGAAGTTATAGATAATTTGAAGAAGAAGTAAAGCTGAAGTTATAGATAATTTGAAGAAGAAGTGAAGCTGAAGGAGAAGTGCAGCTGAAGGAGAAGATATAATGAAGCTGAAATTATAGAGAGGTTGAAGGAGAAGTGAAGCTGAAGTTATAGATAAGCGGAAGGAGAAGTGGAAAGAGAGTTTGAAATAGTAGGTTAGATTAAAGATTGTTGCAAGAGGTTTATTTACTACTGTTTTCAACAGTTGATCCAGAGTCTGAGTTGCAGTAGAGGAAGGATTAGTGGTAAGAGTCTGTTATATTACTTACTATTGGTGGGTTGAATTTAGTTATAGAAATATCCCCCGGGAGAGTTCAAATTATTGTTGTTATATTCATTCTGCAGTAATAATTCCCGTAATTATGGCGCCACAAAGGTAAAATATGTTATTTTAATTCTAGAGATAACATTAAATAGCTTTTATTGATTTAAATATGTTGCATATATTCATTATTTTTCAAAAATGATTTCACTAAATTATTTTTTAAAATATTTTTGAAAAGCTTCTTCTAAAAATTGTTAAGTTTTTAAATAGAAAATATTCTTCGATACCATCGCTATTGAAATTGATGAAATTATAATCATGTAGAAAGTACCTTAATCAAGACTGGAAACATATTTGACATAAATGTGTGTATATATGTGCAAAAAGTATATCTGCATAAAATATTCACTTTATGTTTACTTAAATCAAGGAGGAACATGGATAATTTTGGGCGTATTTTTATTATTCAAAATTGGGAACAGAGTCGAAACTGCTAGAAAAATCTGTTTTGATGTAATGTGAATTTGAAAATCGTTTTTTAAAGAAACTATGTTATGAATTCGTGTTATTTTCCTGTTTTGATATGTATTACTTTTTATCCCATTAAAAATGGATTAATGATAAAATACCATTGCTTACATTCACCGTTTTAATTAATGTTGAATTTGAGCTACTTATAGATATATTGTCAAAGAAATTTTGGCAGAAAACTTTTGATGAGGTCTTAAATTATCTCTGAATTGACATTTAATGAATCAAACTTTCATACGCCACTTGAGAATTTTGAATCCAAGTTAAATTTACAAAGCAACATCTTTATTATTTCGCGCAATCATCCTCGCTATTTGATTTTCCAGATACTAGATGGTGTTTTTCCAAACTATGAAGTGATCAATATAATTTCAATTAATGTTGTTAAGTTCTTATGAATTCCCTCTTAGTTATTGTGTTTCTCTAAATCATTTTTAAAACAGAATTCGAACGCTGGGAAGTATTTCGAGCACATAGGCCGCGGAGCGGCCCTTAAGCTCGGGTCGGTATTATTACAGCAAGACTTGGCTTAAAAGTTGAAGATTAAAACATTCTGCTTGATGGGATCAGTAGCTGTGCTCTGATTGGTTGTCTCTGATGTCTGGTAAGATTAGCAGTTTGGACGTACAGGTTTCGGTCAGGGGTGGCGCTGATATCTTGGTTTCCTTTTGGTTGTTGTGGTATGGAGGGGAGCTTTCCTATTGGCTGCCCTTGGCTGATGTGTTTGAATTAGGGGTGTGTTTATGTTGTGGGGCGTATACGGCTTGTGAATGAAGTAATTAAGTTACGAGTGTATAAATTTTTTTTTGTTTAAATTAAATTATAGAGAATTTAATAGGTGAGAAAGTTAAGGAGGGTTGTAAGAATCAAGAAGTACTATTCTGGGTCGTTTAATGTTTTCTCTTGGGGTGTAATTTTCAAGATTAATCATGTTGATGTTATTGGTGAGGTTTAGAGTGGAGAAAAATTTTTTGGCAATTTTTTGGATATGTTTTCTAAAAGTGGGGATTTTAGTAGCTTTTAGGATTTCATTATTTCTGATGTACCATCTAGATTTAGTAATTAATCGGAGAGTTGAGCTTTGTGTTTTTTCGAGTAGATTAATATTACTTTTTGTCGCATACGCCCAAATTGGACATGCATAAGTGATAATTGGTCTGAAAACGGCTGTGTACAGAAGCAATTTGTTTTTAGTAATCATTTTAGAATCCCGGCAGATTAGGGGGGAAATACTGCATTTTGCTTTCCGGAATTTTTCAAGCGAGTAGTTAATGTGTGGTTTCCATGTAAGTTTTTTGTCTAGTATTACTCCGAGGTATTTTGTTTGTTGAGACCACGGTATTTGTGTATTGTAGAAGGTTGGGGGTGCGGTGTTAATAATTCTTTTTCTGGAAAATAAGATTGCTGCCGATTTCTCGACATTAATCTTGATTTTCCAGTCGTTATAATAGTTTTCAAGTATTTTTAGATGTTTGTTAAGTGCGAATGTTACTGTTTTTGTATTTCGCCAGTATGGCTGTGTCATCGGCATACATGTTTAATATGGTTAAGGTATATTGTGGTATGTCATTTAAGTATAAGTTGTATAAAATTGGGCCGATAAGAAATCCTTGAACTACTCCATATTTTGTGAAGTGAGTTTGTGAAAGTGTGTTATTGATTTTAACTTGAAAGTTTCTGTTTGTGAGATATGAAAAAATTAATTTTATAAGTGGTGTAGGGAAGTTGTAGTTTATAAGTTTGTAGGTGAGACCTTCTATCCAGACGCGGTCGAAGGCTTTTTGAATGTCTAGAAAGACCGCGCCTGTTGATTTACTACGTTCAAGTCCGGATGAGATATGCTCTGTTAGTTTGATTAGAGGATGGGAGGTAGAGAGATTTTTTGTGAAACCGTATTGGTTAGGGTTACGAATATCGGAAGCGTCAATGTGGTTGTTGATTCTTTTCAGTATGACAGATTCTGTAAGTTTGCTTAAGGAAGAGAGCAATGCTATTGGTCGATAGCTATCAGGTAGGCGGGGATTTTTCCCCGGTTTAAGGATAGGAAAGATTATTGAGGTTTTCCAGTTTTTAGGAAAGTGTTGTAGTTTAAGTATTATATTAATTAAATATGTTAGGAGGAAAATTAGTTTAGGTGGAAAGTTTTTGAGCATTTTATTTGTGATATTGTCTTTGCCAGGGGCTTTATTTATTGCAATGTTTTTAATGTAGGTAGCAATTTCATTTGGCCAAACAGTTTCAATGTGTGTGTGGGTGGGGGGTTGTTAAAAAAGTTTTGTAGGGTAGTGTGTACTTTTTGATCAATTTCAGTTATGTAATTTGTAGGGCGTTTGTTTTCTGTGAAGTTGTGTGTGAGTGAGTGTGCTAGGAGATTAGATTTTTCAATGTCTGATTCAGCAGTATTATTGTTGTTTATTAGTGGGGGAATGTGACTTCTTTTGCTTTTGAAGGATTTAGTAATTTTCCATATGGATTTGTCATGTATGTTAAGTGTTTGCAAGGTCTGAGTCCAGCTATTTTGAGTGAATTTATGTATTTCTTTTTTGATTTGGTTTTGAATTCTGTTAACTTCTGTTTTAATGTTGGGGTCAAGTGTTCTTTGAAATAATTTTTTGGTTTTGTTTCGTAGTTTAATGAGTTGTTTAATGTTGGGTGGTGTGTATTTTTCGTTTTTTGTTGTGATTGGTGTGGAGGCTTTTTGTTGTGCATTATTAATGCATTTTGTGAGGTCATTAATTTTTTGTTCAAGTTGTGTGCTATTGTTGATGTTAGAGTAGTTAATTATGTTTATGTTATTGTTAATTTCTTGTTGAAAGAGTTTCCAATTTGTCGTGATGGCTCTTTTGTTGATGTGATGTGTTAGGGTAAAATTAAATTCAAGAATTATTGGGTTATGGTCTGATGAAAGTTCTGGTATGGAGGTGATGGTGTGCTTGTAATTAAAATTTTTTATGAGTGCAAAATCTATGGTGGTGGCTGAGTTGTGACCGTATCTTGTAGGTGTGGGTGGGTATGCTAGTGTAATGTCGTGTTGATTAATATAATTATATAAGTTAACCCCTCTAGGTGTGTTAGTGTTTGCGTTCCATGTTTGGTGTTTCGCATTGAAATCACCTATAATGACACAATTGTTATTAAAGTTAAAGATGGTGTCAAGATCTTGTGTGAAATTGGAGTAGTGTGATGACGGGGGTATGTATGTGGAGACGAGGGTGACAGCTGAGTGGTTAGGTGGGGTGAGAATAACTATGGTTGCTTCCATGTGTTGGAGTGGTGGGGTAGTTAGGCGGTGATGTGCAAGGGAGTTTTTAATGTAAATCATGGTGCCTCCTGATGCAATTTCTTGCGTGTGCCTATCGTCTCTGTAGGCAGTGTAGTTTGGGAGGTGTACAGTGTTTCGTGGTCTCAGGTGTGTTTCTTGTATCATTATTAAGTCGGAGGAATGCTTCTGTACAAAATCTCGTAGCTCAACAATACGAGATTTTAAACCGTTCGCGTTCCATGAGCAAAGGCTTAAGCCGAAAAATTTGTATCTATTGTTCTGTGCAGCTATTGTTAATTGGTTTATAGAATTAGTCATCATTGTCCAACAGAGCTTCTATTAAAGCATAGGTTTTGTTTGTCTTGCCTTTTGCTGCTTTAATTTTGGAAATGTTCTTGAGAAGTCCTGGGAGTTGTTTGAATATTTCTGTTAGAGTTTGGAACATCTCTATGGCTTGAAATAAGTCAGGTGTTTCCTCTTCTTCTTCTATTTGTTGCTTTTTGTTCTTTTGTTGCATATGCTTGTTTACAAGGTTTATTGCTTTGGTTCTATTGTTTTTGTTTGAGCTGGTGGTAAGTTTTTCTTGTTGTGGTGGTGGGTTTGTTTCTGGTTCCTGTGGCGCCATCTGTTTTTTGGAAACGGCGTTAGCAAAAGTGAAGTTTTCTTTGATCAAGTTTTGTCCTTTGGCGATTATGTTTTGCTTTTTCGGAGGTTTTGGGAACTTTTCGCAGCCTCCATATGAGGCGAGGTGTCCCTGATGGTCGCAATTAATGCATTCGGGGTTTAATATTCTTTCTTTTATTGGGCAGTCTCTGGTGAGATGAGGTTCTGCACATTTCAGGCATCTTGGGTTTATGTGACAGTTTTCTGCCGAGTGGTGAAAAAAGTTACACCGATAACATTAAAACAGAATTTAAGTCAAAGAACTGTAACAAAGCTAAATTGAAATTGAAAAAAGTGGTAATTTGCAACGGCATCTTTCATGTTCTTTCATTTAAAAAAGCATAAAAATTGTCTCCATGTTTTTCACTAGAAATTCGCGAACTACTTCAAAAAGAAACAAGTATACATGTTATGAATCTTTTCTTTGAGGAAAAAACAGGGAGTCAAAACATTACATTCCGTTTCGATTTACATTGTTTCCCAATCATTCGAACTTATACTTTCGCAACCGATATCCATGCAACAAATCCAATGCCGTCATGGTCACTACACCCGTTGCAGTGAGAATACAACTGCTTTCGCAAGAAAAAAAATCAAAATAAAGCCCTCATTTGTACCTCTTTAAACATCTCGCTTCAAAGTTGCGACCGGTGCTTAACCATTTTTAGTCTTTGCTGTATAACATACATGATTACTCGTCCATTCATCTATCTTTACCTACATCACCGCAACTCGGAACAAAAACTTAAGCAAAATCGATGAGCTCATGCCGTAGCTGGATGGTTCGTATGATCCTTCAATACCTAACCAAGTTGTTAGGCACAATTAGATGGACTCTAGATCCACTAATGGATCCTAAAAGCCCTCGGGACCTATAGTAGACGAGCAACCCACAGAAGGGCAGAAGATCGGTAGAAAGCATGTTGGTTACTAAGCCTTCGTAGTTCCTCCGCAAACCTTAACTTTTTTTTACCTGTTTGTATTTCTGGACATTCCCTCCCCCTTATTAATTTCTCCTTCAAGTGCCGATTTTGGAATGTGCCTTCGTAAAGTAGACAGGAAGCCGTAAGCATGATGTTCATGATTTCTTTGTCAGCCATCATCGCTAAAGGTGGCGAACAAAGTGGTTAATGAGGTGATGTGAGATATAGGTATTCACTACAGAGAAAAGGAAAAAAAGTTGGAGTATGACAAGAGTTCTCAAACATTTTAATCACTACACGAGATCAATTATGTAGGTATCGGAATAATAATAATAAGATAAAAAATAAAACACCCTAGTTCAAGAACCAATGGGCTGAAAAAATTCGAAATATTAAAGCAAAAGGACAGCTATTTGACTTAGAAAATTATCCCGAACACGAGACAATACCCCCACCTAAAATAATAGCTCCTTGGGTGGTAAGTTTTATTTCAATCTCCAATTAAAAAAAAAAAGCGCAAGAGAAACTTATTATAACATATTTTTGAAAGCAAAATGTATTACTGATGAAAATAGGTATGCAACATATACATAAATAGGACCTGCAGATTTTTTTTTGAAGTTTTTTGAATTAATGCGTCAAACTAATACAATTAAAAAATAAATAAATAAATGTTCTTGCAAAGTTTTATAAAGACCAGATTTAGCTAAGGTGCGCTTTTTTTTTATATAATTATTATTAAATTACTCAATTAAATATAAGAATTAAAGTAAATGAAGAAATATCGAGAAATGGACATCATTAAACTTTTCCGATATTAAAATTAAATTGAATACTATGTCAGCTACATGTAATTGAATTTAAAGCAAACGATAAATTACTAAATTGAATATATTTAAGCTAAAAGTAATTAAAATTCAAGCAAACGATAAAAAAATTGGAAAGTGATCTGGTACGCCAAAAATAATCCAACTAAAACAATAGCTCCTTGGATTGCTAAATTTTTACAATAAAATTTTTATAAATTCTTGGCTGACCATTTTGTCGTTGACTAAAATAGTAGTCCTTTGAGTGGCTAATAACACATTTAATAAATTCATAATAAAGCCTAAAGCTTAATCAATAAAATAAACTGTATTTATATCTCATTTTTAACAACAAATCTAATACACAATTTTCTCAAAGATTCAACTTAATGTAAATGTAGGGTTAATTATATACACTTAAACTTAATGTAAACTTAGTATAAATTGATTCATTTTAAAGAAATCATAAATATTATTGATAAAAATATATAGAAATGTCAAATTAGGGAACGCTGAAAATAACACAATACATACTCACCGATGATATTCAAGTTGTGCTCCTGTGAACAGAGTGATAAAATAATACATTAGGAGCAACTGCAAATTTCATCCTCTCCTAAACGCAAACTATATATTTTACTTGTGTTGAATTCATTCAATAAAAGAGATTATAGCCTTTTGTTGCATTATGTTCCATAAAACCAAACAATCGTTCAATAAATTTGGAAATTAAATAAAATAATTGCCTTTATTGCAACATTTAAAAGTAAAAAGTGGCTGCAAAAACATAATGTTTCCATACAATTTATTATTTTATATTGATTGATAACTGAAAAACTCAGGAAGAGAATTAATCTCTTAACTATATTTTTTACTATTTTCTCCTCTATTAAGCACAGACTAAGAAGAAAGTGTTTTTGTATATATCTTTTTTCTTTGGATTTTGGTAAGTCAATCAATTTCTCAATTTTTATGTTATTTCGAACATCTGTAAGGTGACACATGCTGAGTCACTCCACATTCAGAGTGAGGAATTTCGATGATTATAATCCCACAATGAATGACGTGATGAACTTGCATAACTCTAAATACTTTCGGAGCCCTAAAACGACCAAGATCTCATAATAAGGTCGAGAAGTAGAAAGATAGCCGAATTTACAATTTTTCTGGAAAATAAACAAAAGGCATCTCCGATTCCTAAATCGAATTCACAATATCTACATGCGGAGATAAAAGGGGAAATTCCTAGATATGAAAAAATTTCAAATATGTCTTTCACACGAAACGATAAAACAAAATTAAGTATATCTGATACTGTATGCGCAACACAAATCCTTGCAATACAACAAATATGAAACATACAGGTGAAGGCCACTATCATTTGGGAAGGATTCACTTCTCGATTTCTAATCTATGAAATTCCTACTAAAGTACCACTAACAGATTTGGCAACAGAAATCCAGAGTACAAATAATATTGAAATAGTAGAAATGCGACGCCTCTTGCAAAGCGACAGCATTCAGGATTTTCCCCCGATACTAATCATCATCCTTGGCACTGATTTACCTGAAAAAATCAAACTATGGTTTATTAACCACCGTATCCAAATGCAATAGATGCTTCAGTTCTTATCACACCTCTTGATTTTGTCAAAACCCTATCATTTGTGTTAATTGTGTCATAACACACTCTGGCTCTTGCACCACTTCTGTTACATGCACAAACTGCAAACGAGACCATCCCGCTAAGGCCCTTTCATGTCCTGTATTCATTAAAGAAAAACTGATTATGCAATATAAATGCACGAATCATTTAACCTTAGGAGAGGCAGGAAGGAAATACCAGGAAAAAATTTCAGATAGCTATTCCAAAATCTTAAAAACAAACCCACCAGACCAAAATATTGAGAACTTAGAGAAAAGGTTAGAAAGCATTGTTACATCTTTCCAGGCTACCTTAGAAAAACAAACAACAGTTATCATGGAAAATGTCCAAAAATGATGGAGACCATATTTGTACAACTGCGCAATATGTTTGAAACAGGAGATCATTTTTTCCAAGTCGAAAAAAGTCCTCAAATAAAATGCATCAGAACTTTTGTGTCCCCATACCGGGTGCATCGAATAACCTGCAAAATGCATTAAACGAAATTGATATTGGATGATCCGTTTAAATAAACTTTTTTAACATTTACTTTTCTTATGTGAACAAATTTTCCATGATTAAAAAAAATATTTATTTCTGTACTTCAGGGTAGGAGAGAATATTGCTTATAGCCTTTTATCTTTTCTCTTTTTTTTTTTTAATATTTTTTCCGCAATGGAATTGTGGAAGAGTTAAAAACAAATCAAATTGGTTCCATATCCCTCCCTTCAGCAAGAATGACGTTTGGATCTTTCAGAATATATTTTTGAAACCTGACGACAAATTTCACCTTCCAGAGAAAATAATTTTAAGACAAGACAGACCAGGAGAAAGACTGCTAATAGCAGTACCAGGAAACATTTCTGCTCGTCAAATCCCTTCTTCAATAGTACAAACGCCAGATATTGAACTGCTAATTATACAAATATATATTAATAATATCTCCTTTTACATAATAAACTTATAAACTTAAAGGTCCTGATAAAAGAACAATTGCAGAATCGTCAAATAAAGGAATACAAAAGTTTTTTTAATATTATGTTGTCAGGATTCCCTCTCACATGGCAAACTTCAATTAAATATCTAAGAGTATATTTTTCCAAACAAAATCAAAATCTTACAACAATGAACCACATGAAATGCAAAGCTTTGAAAAAAACCAACGGCCTTAAAGGAATAGCATATAACACTTCGGTCCAAGAGCAAAAGACTTAATCAAATTAATTAATAATAGTATTTGCAGCATCTTTTGTTATACATGCCATATTATTAATAAATGATCAGATAATCAGCTCAAACCTTTAAACTGCATTCAAACAAAGCACTCAGAATCGCATTGGGTTTATCACAATGGACTCCAAATATTGTACTTTTACAAATAAATGATCAGGAAATACTGTCGGAGAAATTAAGAAAGGTAGCAAATAAATTTCTTATCACCCAAATTTCAAGCGGTGACTTCTTCTCTGTATCTCAATAACTCTGGTACTATATATCTAAATATTCTGGAAGAGGACAAAAAATATCTCTAATACTTTTCATACTTTGAATATTAATGGCAGCAAATAATATCTATCTCTAGATTGCTGCATTTTACAGAGTTTCCATGTGAAATTCCCACCAATGAATTTGAATTTCAGGACATAAACCTTCCTACTTTTATCATCAGAGGATTATTGGATGAAATAGTGAGCAATAACTACCGAGATTATTTCATAATAGCTACGGATGCTTCAAAAAACCATAATATGACTTCTATTGCAGGCATAACGAAAAATCCCTCCTTTGCTTACAATTTAAACCCCATCAACACTATATTTACAGCAAAAGCTCTGACCATATGCCTAGCTCTAGATGATCTCATGATATTAAATAAAAATATTATTCATTTTATCAGAAAGTCACTCTGTTCTGTAGCTGTTATAAAAATTATAATATAAAATCTCCAAAAGTTATTCACAGATTAGTCAGCAAAGTTTTCCTCCTTTTGCAATTTCAAACTCAAATGGTACTACTTTGGACTCCGGGATTTTTTTTTTCCTGGGATAAACATTTTTTTGGAATGAACTGGCGGATTATCTCGGGAAAAAAAAAACAACGAAAATATTTATGCAAGTAAATATTTTGGAGACTTAGGAAATATTCTGACAATAGACAATATATCCAAGTGGACAAAAAGCAGAAGAAAGGATATTCTCATTTCTTGAATCATCTGTAAAATGATCATAACTCCTGGGCTTTTACACAAATTCCATCTACAGGATATTGCAATTTGTAGCACATGTAACCATATCAATGATTTGGAACATATCCTTTTAAATTGTAAGAAATATAACCTCCCAAAGAAATCATGTCTGGAATACACTCAAAATAAATCCATAACATACTATTATCTTCAAAGAACTTTTGGAAACTATAGTCGCTAATAAACAAGTGTTCAGAATATTCCTGCAGAAACTAAATTACTTTGACATTTACTGAATGAAAAACCTCTTTTAAACGGGATCATAGACTTTGCTGCTCTAAGATATCAATCAATCAATCATCCAATTACTTTATGTTTACCTTTATTATGATATTTATATAATTTGTGCTTCAAAAATGCGCGCGAAGTTCAATTCTTTCCTTAGAATTTTTAAACTTGATTGATATTTAAAATTTATTGAATTGTTGCAAAATGCAAGAAGTAGCTATTGATGATCCTGTTGAGCGATTGCGAGCAGAAAATCGTGAAGAGTTGAATGGTGTGATATAATTTTTAACTTATGCACAATAGGAAAAAGTCATGTAAACACTAATTATTTCGTTTTATGTAGATAAAATTTTTGATGACATTTGAAGAAATTTGTTATTCTGAATGCGCAAAAGTTTTTTTTAAAAAAATGTATGAGTTTTTTTTGTTAAAATCAAAATTACATTGTTATTGCTAAAATTAAACAAAAAGTGCCGAACCACTTTAGAGGGAAGATGCCTGCTGAAACCATCACGTTTTATAAAATGTATTTTATTGTTTAGCGAAGAGAAGAATACAACTTAAATTTTGAGTTTTGAGATGACAAGAAAAAGATAGCATTATCTACAGCATCCTTCTGAGTAGGGTCTCGTATTTAGCAATTTAACAACCTCTGTTCTATACCCTCTCTCCTCTCCTAATTTCGCTGGTAATATCTTAACTTTTCAGATTTTAGTACCAAAAGCTTTCTGCTATACTAACTTATTCAAGGCAATCCTTAGTATTGGTTTTGAATGGGAAAGCAATATCACACCTTCCCTTCCAGCCAATGTTTCTTTAGTTCTCTTGTTTCTCTTATATGGTTTTTTTCCATTGTTCCTTATTGGTTGTAATAGTTGCATTTTGAATTTAATTGGAAAACATTACTAGTCCTTCTTATATATATATGGCTGTATATCTGCATTTTTTTTTTATATTTTTGAAATTTATGTTTCCCATTTTATTTTCATCTTATAATCACTGAAAGGAAAAGCTTCAAGCGATTAATAATTATTTGTTTTGTTTTATGAATCAATTTATATATTTAACTTTTTATAATTGTGATATAGAATACTTTTATTTATATTCATTCTTAATTTTAGTTATTTGTTGAATGCTTTTAGATTCTTCCAAAGGAATTTTAGAAAGGTTATTGTTATACATATATTTATTTGCATACATTGTAAGATTCTTTTAATTAACAAATCATTAAAAGTCCACATTTTCTTCCAATTTACATTTTAAGTTTAGGAAATTTTTAAATTTGATTTTTAGCGAACTTTCTTTTTTAATATTAAAAGAGGCAAATTGATTAATTCAGAAGAATTGAAAATGTGTAGGAGTCAGAAAGAAAATTTCAGTTCCTTTCCTACTTGTAGAACAAAATGTCCTCATCATAAATGTATTAATTAAAAGTAAACTTAAATGAGATTTGTATAATTAACTGGTTATTGAAAAAGATTGAAAATATTATTGGTGAAGAGCAATGCACAAGAATATAGGAAAATGCCACACTTCTCCCTGTTCATGCTTAGCTATGAGAAATTCCCTTTCTCCCCCACTGTCTTGTACTGGATTAAATGTAAGAGAGATTTGTGGGAAAGGGATGGTGTGTGTTAAGTGGAGCATTTGATTGGTTGAATGCTCCTATCCTAGATATACTAAAACTAACTATACAACTTTATCAAGAATGAAAGAAATTTTCAAAAATTAAGGAAGCCTTTGATCCAACAATCATAAAAATATTAATTATTGTTTTTGTTTAGAAATTTTTGTTACATTGTAGGTTCTTATAAATTAGGATGAGAGCAAGTGTAAATTTTGAGTTGAGAAGAGAGCTGAACACTTAAAGTAAATTTTGAATCAGAATTTAAATTGTAGGAAAGAAATTACTTGGCATATAGTTTAAAGTAAATTTTGAATCAGAATTTAAATTGTAGGAAAGAAATTCACTTGGCATATAGTTTTGCTCAAGTTGAAAATCAATGTGTTAACTCTGTATGTTTTAGATGAATGTAGTGGTTGAAAAAGTGTAGTGTTAGTTATTTAAGTTCTGGATTAAGTTTATTTTCTGGGGTTTTTTTAGCGATAGGAAGAATTATTTTATTGGCATTACTTGATATTATAAAGTTCTGCATTTTATTCTAGATCTACTTTAGTTAATAAAATAGTTCAATTAATCATTTTTTTTTCAAAAGGCAAAAACATACATAAGTAAAACATGGTGATAGTAAAAAAGTATACCAAGCCTAATTGAGTGGGGGAAGAAGAATTATTGCTATTGTTCTCGGTTTTTCGTAGCGCCTTATTGCTATTCATAAAATTATGAATTCTTTATATTCATAATGGGAACTTCATTGACCACTAAAAAAAATTGAATTACGAAAAAAAAAGTTCTGGGGAGCAAACTGAAAGCTTAAAGTACAAGATACATATATATTTCAAGAAACAGTTTAAACTGTAAATACTCCTGTATAATTTGGCTAATTAGCTTTAAATATGTATTACTGAAGTTAAATTTTGCATTTATCAAAAACAATAGTGTAACAACATAACAGTGCAGTTATTCTTCATATTGTCATTCAGCACATGTAAAGGCATTAATGAATTGTTATTGAACAAAGTGTAAAGTACATGAGGTAATGTTGCTTTCCATTTTCAGTGAGAGCTATCCAGTAGAGTGATTCTAAGGGCTAATGTTGTCATTTAAGAGCTCTCAATTTATCTGTTTCAGCCCTCAATTCTATAATGCAGTCTTCTTCCTCCATCATAATTCATTTAAATTATTTTAATTTTTATATATGCTAAAATTTGGAAAACTCATAAGATATTGAATGATAAAATTGTATTGTTAGTGTTGTATATTTGTTTTTATGAATCTCTAATACAGTGTTTCCCAACTTGGGGTGTATGCCCACTGAAGAACAATTTGAAAATGGACTTTGCCAGAGTTTAAGTTAACCATATAGCAACTCTCAGTCACTATTCGAGCTGAGTAAATCTCCAGTATAAGTAACTTCTGTTCGTAAGGTTACTAACCATGATTTCATTGTTAGATATAAAAGTTTAACTATTGGTTATACTGAGTCAGCACTAAGCATTTCATGCTATTTATTCTCAAGGGCGCGAAATGCTTAGCACCTGCATCTCAATTTCACAGTAATGCTCATTATTTATTTTGGTGTTAAGTTGAAATAAGCATCCATTAAATTGTTGTAAAACTCTCATTATGTTTAAAAAATATATGCATTGTATGAGTATAAGTGATTTATAAATGGTATGTAAATTCAGTTGGTAATTTTTATTAATTTCAGTTTTAGAAGCATTTTCCAGAAAAATTTATCAAATGAAAAAGTATTCAGTTGCAGTGAGGTACATGTGCCATGCATGTTTCAATATGCATTTTTAGTCTGCATTCACTCCAATTCATATTATTTTTTCAGTTTTTAATTGATCATATATTTATTTATTTCAATCCATACTGAAAGAGTGGTGCAAGCAAGAAAAAAAAATTGTCAGTATTCGGAGGAATACTTAAAATTTGGTTTCATACTCACTGTCCATGACAAATGGTCACCTAATATATATATTAGGTGACTATTATATATATATCTGCATACAATATGTGAGAAAATCTTTTTCTTCTTTCTAAATTGAATTTGTTTCTCTTATGTAAATTTTAAAATTTGAGATCACTTCTTTGTATTTCTATGCTTGTAATTTTATTACATGTAAGTGTCATACTTGAAAAATTTTGATTTTCCTATTTTTTTTTACTGTAATTTTCATTTTATTTCTAAACAATAATTAATTGTATTTGTTTATTAGTTTTGGTTCTTAAAAATCCATTTTGGGTTTTTAGTGTGTTTTTCTTCCCATATAATTTTTTGGATTTTATTTTTCAGAATTTTTTTTTTCAAATTAATTATTTTTGTTTTTGTAACCATATTTTAATAATGTATTTTGTTGATGAGAATAGTTAGGTCTATAATGCTAGAATTACCCAGCTTAAGAATTTTAAGTCTGTTACAACATTCAATGTATTATTTTTCATTTTTATGTCTTTTAAAATTTTTTTTGATTTTTTTAAATCTTCAATTTTTTTTTCCAAATTTCATATATTTTGACTTTCTTATATTTAATTCATAATTCTTTCACTTCATATATTCATTCATATTTCATTTCATATATATAAACTTTCTTGTATTTAATTCATAATTTTATATTTATATTTTTAACTGATATTTAGTTTAATTTTATATGCATTATTTGAATTATATATATATATATATGTGTATTCATAATTGTATTTTTTTTAGCTGTCAGAAAGAAAGATCGCGAGTCGTTGTTCAAGCAAAGACGCTTGAAACTTTTTGAAGTGGAAGCACTTGTTACCGATATAACTACTGAACAAGTAATTATGATCTGTAATTTAAAACAGTGAATAAATTGTAAATTATAAATTTTATTCCAAATGCGAAAGCTTTTGGAATAATAATTCTGATAAAATGTAATTTGTTAATGCTTAAGATTGTTTGAAACAAAAACTCTGTTATATTATTTAAGTTCTGATGCAATTTTAAGAAAGAGTGAAGTTTCATGTCTTACTTTTTAAAAGTAATAATAATAAAATAAATGACATTACAGAGAGTTCAGTGTGAGATTAAAATCTTGTCTGACATATCAGAGCTTCTTTTATGCCGAGAGAGGGTTGAGATAAAGGATTCCTTGCCTCTATATTTTTTAATATCACCCTCTAATAGGGATGTAGGAATTTTAATTAGGGGCACTATATTTTTAAAGGCTGTACAAATAGTAGAATATACTGATGACATTGAATTATTGACAGATATAAACAGTAGACTGTGGAGATTTATTCTCTGGAGCCTACAGTCAGAAACAATGGCATAATTATGAATGAGGGTAAAACAAAATTTATGGCCATAACTAGTGAAGCTCAGGCCTCCTTCTCATCACAAATAAATATTTATATTTTTTAGAACTTTAATTAATTCACATACCTCTATTTCCAATGATAATAATATTAAACTCACAATGAACAATAGGTTTCATATGGGTGATACATTTTGTCATGGTTTAAAAAATTTGCTAAAGTTTAAGCTGTTAAGTTTGGCTGAAAAGATAAATCTATATTAAACCCTTATGTTGTATGGTAGTGAGTGCTGGCCACTATCAAAGTCTGATAAGGATAGACTTCTAATATTTGTAAGAAAAATTATCTGTAATATTTTTTTTCTCATCCAAGAGAATAATAAATAGGAAAATTATATATTACCATGAAATATCTAGAAAATATAAACTCCCTAATATTGCCCAAGATATTAAATCTTATTGAATCAGTTCAGGCTTGGACATAGTTTTAGTTGTGAATAACATAAAATGTTAAAAATGTGAATTTTGCAAAAGAAGGCTTCAGAAAAAAAAAAAAAAAGGAAAGGACCACACAAGATGGATTGACTGCAGAGAAACAAATCTTAAGATATTAAAAATTATTTGTCATAATAACTGATTGGAACTATTGGAGGTTTATTGAGACAGCCTTGGCCTTTAGTACATTGTAATGCATTGAAAGAAGAATAAAACAAATTTTTTATGTAACAGAAGAGATTTATTGATCATATATATTCTTATAAAAATATTTATGTGTGTAATTAGAAACTATTTAATGTTTTTATATCAGTACTTACTTTGTACTGATATAAAAACATATTAAATTATTACATTGTATAATTAACTTTTTAATTAATTATTCTTTTTATTTACTTCTATTTTTCAGTTTAAGGAATTAGTTCTACAATTGAAACACAAAAAAGCATCCACTGAAATATTAAGAGCTATTAAAAATAACTGTTGTACACCAGTTCGGACAGAAACATTTTTCAAGTATGTTGTTTTCATGATCTCAAAAAATCTTAAGATATTTGAAAAATTGAAAATCCTCTTTAATAAAAATATTACATTTCAAAAGCCTCTCATAATTTTTTTTCCGATTGACAAATAAATTAGAAAGTTACCATGATATTGTTTTATTTTGATTTATGAAAGTCAATGTGAAGTTTCAGATTTAATTTATTTGTACCTCCAAGATGATTGACGCTACAAAATATTATGTGTACTCTTTTGCTAAAAAGATTTAATTTCATTTTTCAGGCAATGTAAATGTCTCTTTTAATGTTTATTTGTAACCATTATAAAGTAGTTCTACTTATATGCTTTTCCTTATTTTTAAAAAGTTGTAAAAATACCGGCTTTTGATAACTTGAGAAAATCAGCAAAGAAATATATATAATTATAATTTTGAAAGAAATCAATAAAGAAATATATAATTTTGTATTTTTCTGTTCTAATCATATTTCACTTGGCATCTTTGTTGTCTTAGTAAATTTTCTTGAAGTAATACATAGCTGATTTGATGGCAGTTGTACTGAGACAGTGAGGTAAGTAAATGTTTTTCTGTGCAGGATTTTCGACAATGTTGCATCCTCCCCCCTTCTTTTAATGATTGACACATTGAATGGACAATGGAGACAAGAAACACATTAGTCACTTGCTGCACTGTGGGGGGTGTTTGAGATTCACAAAATCCCACATAACCAATATTTCTCCTTTTTATTGAAAGATTTTTTCTCAAGTTCTGATTGTGGTATTTATCTTGTCGATTTGAATGCAAGTAATTTTCAGAAATTTGAGCTAAAAATAAGAGGCTTTTTTCCTTTACAATTTTCTTGTCTCTTCTTTAGTGCAATAATTTTAAAAATTTTTTTTGCAGTAAATTGAATTATTATTATTCTATAATCTGAAATTTTTTTCCTACTTATTAATATTTTTTATTATGCAATTGCCACATTTTAAATTACAGTATAAGTCATACTATAGTTACAATAAAACTTCATTAAGTTACATTTATTGTGATCAAAGCTGGTTTAGGATATTGAAAATTCAGCTTAATTGAAGAATGAGAAAAATTTACATAAAATAAAACACTTTTAGAAAATCGGCTTTTTTATTGAACAAATCAAATGTGAATCATACTTACAGCAAATGAAAACATCTACTTAGTGAGAACTCTAGAAGTGCACTTAAAGTTGTTTTATTGCATTTCCTATTTATATACAATTTGTCATTGGGGATGAGGTAATGACATACACAGGGGAATGCAAAGTGTCATATACACTCATGCCCAGGATTTTTTCTTGAAATTTAAATATTTCAGGATAATTCTTTATTAGAGATGCTGTAAACTTTAAAGAACTTTTTTCTCTACATGTTAAATTTTTTTCATCTTGAAGAGAAAAAAGAATTTCATCTGAGCCAATTTCTCAGAAAAGAATAGAAAAAGTCTGCTGTCCCTGAAAAAGTGCCTCTGGGTCAGTGTTCATTGAAAAAAAGAACATGGCAGAATTGTATAGAAGATGTTCTTTCCAGCCACCAATAGTTCTTTGGAAAAGAATTATGGACAGCATTTTTTTTTCTTTCTAGAGAGTGGTATATGAGTGCTTAAAACAGGTCTTCAGAAAGTGCCCATTTCAGCATATCCCTTTTGCTAAGTTGAATCACCTACAAGTGGTAGTTTCGGCTTTCATGAACAAAATGTTCTCAGAAAATCATCTGATTAGGTTTTTTTTCTTTCATTCAAATTGCTAAATTTATAATTTTATACCTTTCCATTTGTTTGAATCTTTTTCTTAATTTTTTTTTATTTGATGATGAGTAAGAGGAAACAGTCACATTAAAATTATTTTAGTTCTTGCAGAAAACTTCCAAACTTGAATTTTAAGCAGAAAAGTGTACTTTAAATAACAGCAAAGAAGTAGAAAATCAATCAAAAATGGAAGTACAAGTACAGGGCTCTAGAATTCACTATTCTTCAGAAATTATCCAAACTGATATAAAAATGACACTGCAATTTGAAAAATATGATATATCAAACTACATCAGTCATAAGCTAAGTGACGAAGAAAAATTGATACTCTTGGAAAATTTTGGATGCCAGAAGCTATTTACATGTCTTCAAGTTCTTTATTTGGCAATGAAAAAGGGAAGAGAAAATTTTAACATTGTTTATTGTTAGAAGACTCATGCCTCATTGATTCCAAAATTGAGGATGGAATTTAGAGTAAATATTGTGTAATTTTTGTAAAGGAATATATGGACAAATCAAGAGGAAACAGTAGTCGCTTAGTTATTTCTTTGGGCAATTATCTAATCAGACTTTATTTCTTCAGCAAAAACAGTAAACATAAGAAAAAAACCTGCTTTCTTTCTCTTTCTTTCTGCTTTCTTTGCAGATTACTGACAACTTAAGGAGCATTGCGCTAGAGCTTAAACAAGCTGCACCGGATATTATTGCCAGTGTTCAACTAGGAAAAGAAAATAGGGGGAAAAAAAAAACCTAGATTTATTATAAAAACAGTTATATTCTGTGGTAAAAGTGGAATTCCTTTAATAGGTGATCACGATCATGGACAAATTAACTAAACAGATGAAAGCAAGGAACATAACCAGGACATTCCATGAACTGATGCACAGAATGAAATGCTGTATGAACATTTAGAATTATCTGCTAATAATGCATCATATACATCAGCTCAAATACAAAATGAAATTATACATGCTTGCAACAATAATTTTCAGAAAAATTGGTGGAAAAAGCCAATTCAAGCAAATGTTTTTTGATTATAATGAATGAAACCACAGATATTTCCTTAAAAGAGCAAGTCTCTTTATATGTAAGATTTGTAGGAAGTGAGCACAAACAATTCTGACTAATAGAAATTTTTTTTACTTTTGTTCTAGTAATTTCAACACATTGAGAAGATGTAACAAACACAATTTTGAAAACTTTAGAATCATTAGATTTGAATTTAATATATATAAAAGACAAAAGAGATATTATGTTGCTGCCATGTGTAAAGCATTTTATAGTGTATAAGCCAAAATAATTCCCAATTATATTACATATACATTGCTGTTCTGATTCTCTAAATTTGGCTGTTTCAGATGTATGTCAAATTAAAGATATTCGTAATTCCATTGGAGTTGTTGAAGAATAATATTCGTTCATGAATACTCCTGAAAGAAACATTGTTTTACAGGATAAGGCATTAGAACTGTGCCTTTCTTCCAGGAAAGGAGCATTGAAAATTACCTCTTATTCATTGGATTAAGCAACATTAATCCATTGTTGTACTAATGGAACTGCTTCATCCTTTTATTCATGCTCTTGAATTGGAAATTAGCATGATAAGGATTTATTTACTTGGACTTACATTCTTTTAAATTCATCGAGAAATTCCAATTTTGTCATTTTATTTTTAATCGAAAAAATATTTTCTGTTATGCTGTTCTTATCTATGATTTTGCAATTTAAGGCAGTGAACTTAATTACTGCTGTTCGACTGTATGCCAATATTGTATAAGAACTTGAAATGATTCGCAATCAGAGACAGTTTTCAATTCTAATTTCCTAAAATTGGAATTTATTTTAAAACAAATAACTATAGGTTTGTTCTTTCATGACTAGAAAAAGAACAAATTCATCATTCTTAAAAACCAACAAAATCACCATTCACAAAATTCAAAGCTGTTTTGAATTCATTTATTTTAATCATACAGGAGAATGACCTAAATTATGCAGATATGAAAATAAATTAGAAATACTAAAATAAACATTCTTCAGATTTATTAGATTGTACTATCTAATATTTTGACTGCAAAATATCAGGTATGGGGATAGAAATTACTGGCATAACAGACTTAATTATCTTCTGTGGAAGATATACAATAGTGCAGCAAAGATATTCCTGAATATCCGTAAACTTTAAAAGATTTTAGTCACCTTGTATGCTACTTGTATACTACATGTACTGTAATATACATGCTGAAAGATCACTTTCAATATATATATATATTGTATTAGGAATCAGTACATATGAAATGTATTTGAATGGACTATGTTGTATGTTATAAAAATATGTCTGTAAGTGTGAAGAAGTCTTAAATATTTTGCAAAAACAAAAATGGAGAATAAATATAACTTTGTAAAAATTTATAAGTATAGAATTTTTCATTATTTTATACTTTCACCTTTTTAGCCATATTTTAATTTGTCATCATTTTTTTTAATCTTAAATGAGTTTTATCAATTTTTCAGTGATGTTGGATTTCATTCGCTGAGAGTTGGAATTTTTTGTTCTCATGGTATCTTTATTATTTCACTTAATTCATTTTCATTCTTGTAATTTTTATAAAATGTATCAATATTTGAACAATTTTTAGCAGAAGAAATAAGATTTGACATAACATATTCTTTAGTTTCGACTATGTGATAATTTTAAACTAAATAAGTTGCTTTTTTCATGACATTGATGATATGCACCCCCCAAAACTAATTTCTAGGTATGCCTGTGAGAAGAGATGTTTTTGTTAACTTTACACTGAATGTACGTAAAGTTCTCAATCCCACTTTTCTTTAATATATTCATTACTGTTAGAAGATTTCATTTAAGAAAATATTTTTTCAAAATACATGGAGGAAATTAATGCTGTTATGGAAATTTTCAGATTATTTTTCAAATTTAAAAAAAGAATTGTGCAAACTACTCCAGATTATCTGGAGTTCTGAGTTAAAACAGTTCAACTTTAACACCATTCTATTATATATGTAAGTGCAGTATATTATAAAAAGAAACAAGTTAAAATGGTCAATTTTAAAGGTCATATTGGAAAAGTACCAATAATTTTTATTAATGAGTTTTTAATTGAATTTTTTAATGAATTTATAATTTTTTCATATGTGTTTTTATCTAGCATTATTCATTTTATATTTTATTTGTTTTTCAAATCTGTTGGGTTAAAAGTTATTTTCATTTTTTGTTACTTTTTTTTTAATCCTAGGGTAGTGTAAAATATTGTTTTGAGAAATATAAACTGTTTATCAAAGGATAATAATTTTGTATATTTTTTTATTGCAGTGTATGATTGCTGTATTGTGTTAATTTTTTTTAATGATGTATAAATATTTTCGGACTTTGATTTGTATATAGCTAAAGTTGTATTTAAATTTTTGAAAGTATGCATATGATTGATTTCACATGTTGTTTGTTGACTTTAAGGTATTTTTTTGAAACAAGTTTATCTTAATATGAGTTATATTATATTAACATTTTTCTTGTGTGAACATTTTCTGAAATTTGAAAAATGTAATGCGTAAATTGTGTCAATGCTATTTTGCTATATATGTTCTAAAATGCCTGAAGTTGCTCCAATCTATTAGTTATGTTCTTAAAATGTAAGAAATTACTGAATTTTAAAATATATGTTACCCTTAGTTTTTTGTTGTTGTTGTTGTAAACAAAATGAGATTTCAAGCTTGGAATTTTTTATAGCTGTTTGATTAAAAATTGAAGCAAAATAAGTTATAATTTAATTAAAAGTCACATTTTTCTTTATCTCAATATCTATTTTTTCTGAACTGAATGTAAACTTATTTTATTTATTAAAAATTTTGAAGTTCGATTCTTTGTCTTCAACTTTATTTAACAGGCAGCAACAACCTGGTTGGTAGAATAATGGATTCATATTTAAAATGTGTAGCAAGTTGAAGTTTTTTGCTTTCAAAGATCATTACTCTTCTCTTGACCATGATTAAAAAATTACAATTCTGCCACCAATAGTATTTGTGTTACTTCTAGTGAAGCATTTATAAACTAATTATATAATTTTTAATATAGCCATTTACTTGTTCCCACAATTATGCAAAAACTTATTTGTTACAATTTTCTGTCATTATTATATGTTCTAATTTTTCAGGATAGAGGGTGCATTTAATGCTTTGGTATGTATACTAATTGGCAAGGATGCTGGTATGCAGCTAGAAGCTATTGCTTGTCTGACAAATCTTGCTTGTGGCTCCCACAAGGCAGCACAGCGTATAATCAAAGGAGCTGGTCCTTATTTGGTATCTTTCATTAGCAGTGGAAGCCACTATTTGAAAGTAATTAACATTTCAAAAATTATTTGATATAGTTTGAAGGAGAAAGAAAAAAAAAAAATGTAACTTAATAATAAAAAAAAAACATCTTAAATGTTAATTTTTTTCAAATAAGGAAACTTTTTAAAGAGCTTTAATGGTGCCAAATTTAATGGGAATTCCATTATTTACTTAAGATTTTTTAAATTGCAAAATAGGAAGAGTTTTTTTTTTGTAATTAGTAATCCCTAAAAATTATCGCAAAATCAACATGAGTCTAAATTCTTTGAGCATTGAAAAAGTTTCTTAGGTATTATAATTTTATCAGATAAAAAAAAATATGTATAAAATATGAATAATGGCTTATCGAATAAATCATTTCTCTCACCTTGCAATGATTCATGTAAATCTTGATTTACTGTGTAGTTCATTGGGTCATACTCTCATAGCATATTTTTAGAAGGCTAGCTATTACAAAAAACATTGTGTTACTTTTATATGCTGTAAAACGTTAAATTTTGATTAAAAATTACATTAACACATAACTTGCAATTTAATAAATCCTTAAAAGTGAGGAGGTTGAAATTGCCAGTGATTTGTTTTTGTGCTATTGCAAGTTTTAAAAGCAAACAGATATGCATTATTAAAAGTAGTCATCAATTATATAAATGTAATTTGCAACATTCAATGCATCATTTATCAACTATACAGATTTATCGAATGCTCTGTTTCTCACTATATAATCATTTCCTAGTGTGAAGGAAAATCACCAATAGAGTAATCAAATCTTTCCGAACATTTATATTTTTAGATTTTGTGAACTAAGATTAAATAAAATAATTTTGCGTTTTAATTGCCATTTGAAATTTGTATTATATGTAATGCATATCAATTCATTTTGTAGAATTGTCTAAGTTAGATTATTTATAGAATTTTGTCTTGATGAGAGGGAGAGAAAACAACTAGTTAATGTATAAGAATATAAATTTTTTAAAAAATAGAGTAAGCAAATAAGAAGCTTGGGAATATCATGCAAGAAGTAAATTAGTTGAATTTGGATGTATATGGAATTTTATTTCTTTCATCTTTCAAGTTTTTTGTAAAATATTTACCAATTTTCACTTTGAAATGTAGCATTTTAAAAATTACTATTTTTTTTTTAAAGTTTGGTGTTCAAATGTATAAAATTTCGAAATGATTTTTATGCGGCTTATATTGTAATAAACTTAATTCTTAATTTTTTAAAAAAGATTATTAGTGACATATTCAATTCATTACTAATTCTCTCTTATTGTGTTATAGTACATTTAATCATTATTTATCAGGGTTGTTCAACCATTTTGCTTCCCTATGCTGCAGTGGGAAAAAAAAAGATGGATGAATATTTTCAAAATAATGAAGCTTTTGTTCTTTCAAAGTGTAAAAACAAAGAAATTATTAATAGGTTAGATGCATTTGTGTAAAAAAATTGGTTTACAGTTCAATAATAAAAAATTCCCTCATGTTTTCTTAACTCCTAAATTCCATAAGAACCTAATTAAATTCAGAATTATTACAAATGGATATAATACATATATAACTAAATTTGGTAAAATCTTGCAGTATGTTTTAAATAATATTTTAGAAAAGCTTAAGGAAACTGCTATTATTAAAAATAGTACAGAATTAATTAATTCCTAAGGTAATACACAGGTACAGGCAATCTACAGTTATGATTTTCAGGATCTGTTTAGTTCCATTGATATAGAGGATATGATTAGAGTTATGATGATACTCTATAATCAATATAACATTGAAAATACAATAAAAATGAGCAAATTTAAAAACCTTTTGCAGTAGTACTGCAGGAAAATTATGTACTTTTCACTAAGCAAATATACAGACAGATAAAAGGCCTCACTTAGGGTGAACCAGCTAGCAACATTCTAGCTAATCTGTATTTACATTTTTATGAATCAAACCACTTGAACAACTCTCTTTATGTTTTATATAGATGACATAATTATTTTTAGTATATGTAAAGATTTTAAGCTGAACATTGATTTTTATTCTAAATATTTGATTTTATTGCAGACAATTTCAGATATGGGTGGGGCAGAATATTTGGATACAGAGCTACAGCTAAAAGATCACATAATTTATAATAATTAGTTTGATAAAAGAGTTGCATTTGGGTTTAAGATAATTAAAATGCCTTACTGGAAAAGTAATATTCATTTATCCATATACAGAAACATTATATTAAACTTTTTGCATCATAATAAATTGCTAATTACAAATGATAAAGATATATTCAATAATATTAAGAAATTTATAAGAGAACGTAAAGAATATGATTATCCATTAGATTTTTTAAAAAGATATTTTCTCAATAATTTATGTAATGGTTTATTTTGATGTGTTTTTAAGATTTCACATGAGGAGTTCTTAGGGGACTCTGAAAGATATTGAAATGTCATTATGTAAATTGTATTTGATATCTAATTTTTTTTTTTTATTTTATAATGGTTTTCTCACTAGAATCTTTATTTCATAAATTGATTTATATGAATTTTTAATATTTACATCTTGGAGTAAGAGCTGACTCTAATATCTTTTGGATTGGTAACATATTCAAAAAGGTAATCTTATACATAAAGGCATCTTATACCTTTCAGGACATTCATGAATTTTTAAACTTTCGTTTCAAAAATAAATCCACCACACAACGTTAGGATCACAAAGACAGCTTGTTAGTGGTCTAGTTGTGAAGATCTTTTAAAACATTTCTGTATTATTACTCATATTTCACTCAATTAGATTTCAAATAATTTTAACAAATAAAATTCTGATTTATGTATCATTTGATATGATTTATGGCCATGATTTGTTTATTGGTAGATTTTTATTAAATATTCTATATTGAAACTTTTTACACTCAAATTAATTAAGTACTATTGATTTCCAAATTTTATCTGGTAATAGTGCATGGTAGTGGACATCATCATTTAAAAAGTTCCTTAGCCTGTTGCTCTGTGGTTCATGATCACTTGTCAAAGACGTGATTATTTGATTTTTTTGCCTTTACAATTGTGAGATTTGAATTGATTTCTCATAAAAAAATGGATTCAGGTATGTAGTTTTTAGAATTTTAAATCTTTAACTGGAAATATTTAATCATACTGTTTTATTGTTTTGGAAAATTTTTTTAATTAAATAATTTTGAAATGGATAATTTTTAATTGGATATTTTGAAATGGATAATTTTTAATTGGATATTTTTAAAGGGATAATTTTTAATTGGATGTCTTAAAAGATGGTTTTTGATTAAAAAATTTTAATTGGAAAGTATTTAGGTGAAAATATATTTTATTTGTTTGGAAAACAATTGTTTTTGAAAATAATTAGTAATTGAGATATCTCACTTTTCAAATTTTCTTTTTCGTTTCTTGTTTCTTTTCATTAAATTACAAATAGAATTTTAGAGTAATTCATTTTCACCCAACAAGATGTATTGGGGGAGGGTTGTTACTATAGAACTAGTTTAACCCCACAATTCAGTCCCCAGTCTGAATATGCATGTTTTGTTTTGTTGGGTATTCAAATTATTCATTTAGTTTCAAATTTGATTCAATTTTTATTCATCTTTTTTACATAGTTCTATAAATGTGTTTTTTTGTTGATTTTGGATTTCAATTGTTCTCTTGCTTTTATGTTTTTTAATTATAAATTCATTGCTTTATCTTATATATATATATATATATATATATATATATAGTTAACATTTTTAACTAATTTAAACCTAATAAATTATGATTTAAAAACTGTACTTTAAACTTAAATTATGATTATAAAAATATAAAAACTGCAATATGGAATTAGATTGACAATTTTTTATTCATATGATAAAACATGTGTATAATATTTTATTAAAAATTTTATAAGAATAAAGATAGATCATAAAATTCATATTTGGCATTGAATTTTGGAAACTAATACATTGATATCTGGTTCAATTGAAGTGGTTGCAATTCTCAGGGAAATTTGCAAGTTGTTATCCTTCTTTCTTAAATATAGTTGTTCACAAATTTATGTGTTTCCAAACAATAATGGCATAGATAACAAAAGATTATACAGGAAGATATGTTTGTCCTTTGGGCAGATATGATTTATAAAACTGTAAAGTTGCTTTAGAAAATTTCGCCTTATGTTGGATGTCAGATTGCAATTTTGTTAGTTGTCAATTTCAATTGAAAATTTGCAGGTAGTGTATAAATTTCGACTGTAAATGGAGTTGCAAAAATAAAAATAAAAGCTTTTGTTTATTTTTTCGAAAATCCTGAAATTTATTTCCAAATTCTGTGTCAAGGAAGTGGACTTACTAAAAAAAAAGCAATTTAGCTCCAGGATTCTTGAATTAATTTTGTAGAGTTATATTTTCTTGTAGTGGGTATGGATACTTCTTTTGCTCTACACTCTCTGGGGCCACATGTAGACCATGGGTGTATACCCTTGTTATACTTCATCATTAGAGGAATTGATTATAACTCTCATTAGATGAAAGATTGTTTATTAATAACATCACAAACACATCTGAAAAAGAAGTTGTTTGAAAATATTTCTAGTGTGAAAACCTTATTTTTTCATAATTTGTTTATAAAATAATTTATTCTCATATTTTGTCATGATTTCAATTTTGTGTGTGTATGTGTGTGAAGTAATATTTGATAGTAAGGTTTTGAGTGTGTATGAAGGGGAAGAAGAAGTTGGGAGAAAGAAAATTCTTAAAAACATAGCTTTACAAGTTTAAAATATAATATAATGTGTATATATAAAATTTTGATTATGTGTTCATCAATGCGACCTTTCTTAATTTTTTTAAATTTATAATATGAAGTAATATTGATATACTATATTTAGAATATCTTTTAAATACAGGATCAAAGTGCTTGGACTACTGGAAATTTAGCAAATGATTGCTCTAAATGTTTTTCTCTTCTTAAAACTCAGGGTGTAATTCCTGCATTGTTTGGTGCTCTTAAGGTAAGTAATAGAATTTATTTTTTATGAGCTATATTTATTTAAGCATGTGTATTTGAATTATTAATTTTTGAGTGTTTATCATTTGAATTGAATATATTCTCACTGTTATATAACATTCATTTGTAATGCTTGAAACTACTATTAATTATTGTGATGAAAGTAATATGTGTCGGAAGAAAAAGATAACTGAAGCATAAAAATAATTTTCCAACAGTTTTACTTTGTTAAGTGAATAATGTTTGAATATTTTTTTAAAAAAATTCTATTTAGCTGTGAGGGTTATCTGTCTTTAGCTGCATTTCTTATTTATATTGCATTCAAACAAAAAATTGTATGAATTAAATTTTTTTTTTTAAAATTAAAATCCTTATTGTATTATAATTTTGCAAGAGTAACTAATATGTGTTAAAGAATTTTATTCATATTTTTTTTTCTTACTTTAAGTCTCCCTCAATAGAAGTAATCAAGTCAGCTGTTTATGCCTTGCGGGCCTGTACAAAATATGGTGATACAGATTTGAGGTGCAGTATAAAATTTATTCTTTTTACATATTACACAGTGAATGATATCTGGATTTATTATATAAATGTGAATAACATTTTAAAATCTATGCATTACTTCTTATTCTGCTGCAATTTCTACATATAAAAATTCAGTCTACTATACAAGAAGTTGAAGATTCAAGGGAAAATTTCAAAATTTAGAAATTTTTATGTTTAAATAGGAATATTCTATGCATTGGTATTTATTTTGTACACATACTAAAAGGCATTTATTAAAAATTAAGATTAGATACACTTTTTGTAATATAAATTACAAAAATGACAGTGTTTGATTATAGATTGTCAAAACAAATTTATATGTAGTAGTTCATATAAATTTATAATTACTATGTATTCTTCAATGTATAATTTTATATATGGAAAAGCAGAATTAAAAATATATATTCAAATACATTTAAAATGACAGATTGATTGAAATTTTTGTTTTTAGTAATATTTTTGAAGAAAAAATATTTCACTGCAAATCAAATAATATCCCATTGAAATGTTGAAATTTCTTAAGAGTGCCAATTATGTTATCAAGTACATAAAAAATCACATAAAAATATTTTTAGATTATTATAAGTTTGAATGTGGGAAAATCTTGATTCATTGGGAACAAAGCTTTATTATTATTTTTTTTTATTGGTATGTACAATTAGAATATTTTCATTCATAATAATGAAGCATTCCTATTTAATATAAGTAAAAATGTGTTCTTTCAATTGATGACTAGTTCTGGACACAAAGATGGCCTAGATCCAACAAATAAACACAATTTATTTTAAATGAAATATTTCATAAGTTAAGTAAATCATTTTAAAGAGGCTGTGGAAGCCAAACACACATTCCAATTGCATCTTCTATCGGCCAGATCCTCCGTCTGCAGCTCAATTCTATCTTTCTCCTGTTCGATTTTTTTCCAGCTAATTTTTCTCCAAATGGTTTCAGCACTTCTGTTGTAGCTTTATTAGGCGTTCCCCTGAGCAGCACAATTGTTTGCACACTTTAAATTTTTTCCTCAGATCCTTACTCCTCCCCCCAAGGGAAACTCATCCATTGTCTTAGGGACAATGCTGCTACCTAAAGTTAAAGGGAAAAAAGCAGACACAAACAAACACTAACACAGTATAGAATAAAAGCTAACACAAAGACAATATAACTCCAACACTGTATTGAATAAGACACTAATACAAAGACAGTATTACACTAACACAGTACAGAATACATTAACAAACACTAACGTAGTATAGGATATTATAGGCAAGTACTTGGAATTTCTGTGTAACTTTCTAGCAAATAAATCAGATAGTAATTTTCTGTAATAAGATGCAAGTAGATGAAGCATCCATATTTAAAAATATGAAAGATTCAATAATTCCATATTTATAGAAAAAAATACACAACACAATCATGAATAAAGAAAGAAGAAAATAACCATACATGATTGCACATAGGGTTTGAATCACAAACTCTGAATTTGGTCAACACAGTCTACGACTGACCTTGATAAGGCATCTGCATTATTATGCTGAGTGCCTTTCCGATATGATATGGTTAGAAAATACCATTGTAGTGCAAGTTTCCACCTTGATAATTTTGCTGCATGAGGGAAACTTGGTTAAATAGGTTAACCCTTTTGGAGGTACAAAATTAAAATACATTTACACTTTATTAAATTACACACTAAAAAAATTCACTTTTTTTTAATAACAAAATACATGATAAAAATAATATTCCCATTCCATGTAATCAGGGATATTTTTCCTAGAGGGGTGGAAAAATTCATTTTTATATGGGCTAGGCATATTAGCCTAGTCCATATAAAAATGAGGGTTAAAGGTTTATTTGCTGGAATGACCCGAGTCTGAGCTCCACATACCCAAGTATTAAACTTTTTCAGTGTTTCTAGGACACAAAATGCACCTCTTTCAATAGTAGACCATTTAGTTTTTTCATTTCTCTTTCCCCAGTTCCAGTTCTCATAGTTTTTCTGCCATCAGCCATTTTAACACCATATTGAAAAGCAGCTTTTGGGAGAGCTGCTTTGTTACTCACATATTCACTGCACCAAGATATTATTCAGCATAACTTTCAAGCATATCTATTTTCAATTTGCCGGTTAATTTTGCCTTCAATCTGCTATCATTCCTTTTATGAACACCAAGCAAGAGTTTATCCTTGGATCGATCTTCAGCATTTTCTCTGTATTCGGATGATAAAATATTTCCCATTCATTAACATGTTCTCTCTGTCTTTCTTCTTCTAGTCTAAACTCACTATTGTTTCCAGTAAGGCTTTGGCATCTTCCTCATTGTAATGCTTGTTACTCCGTATTAAGTGGACCAAATCGATTATTTATAGATTGGGCTTGGATCCTCTCCTAACTTCGAAGGCAGAGACTGTAGGTCTACCTTTCGATTTCTCATCAAAAATGCCATGTATGTTATTATGCTCAATAAAGAAAATGAACAAGTTTAAATATAATGAGACTAACCTTTAAATTCAGAATTTAAAAAAATACCTTAATTATTCCTGTTAATTTTAGCCAAAAGTTCCACAAAGTAATATCTAAATTAAATACATTGGGCAATTAAATGAATGAATAATGAGGAATACAGATTAGCAGACAATTTCATTTCTTATCGGAATAAATCGAGTTAAACGAACAAATAATACTATGAGGAATGCAGTATAGCAGACGATTTTATTTCTTATCACTACTTCGAAATTGTTCAATAACGCATTCTTTATTATTTATTTTATGTTGCCTTCCATATAATATATTTTATGGAATAAAATCTTATAGAATGTTATTTATTTTATAGAGCATTTCAAAACAATTTTAAAAAAATAAGTTTGTTTCCAAGCATAATTTTACTATAGGAATTTCAAATATAAGAATAATCAGATGTACAATCACAAATTTACTTAAAGGAAGTTTTTCCCTCTTTCATTTAAGACAGATATTCAAACATTAAATTAAGAGGCTAAATGAACCTCACAAGTAAGTACTCTCAGTTTAATAACCTCACGGCACTGATGTACCGCATAAAATCTTGATTTAGGATTAATACAGGCAAATTTGTACAGATATATAATGGAAGCTGGCGTTTCACTATCGCAAACACACACAAAAATAAATTACAAGAAAATACTTGAGAGTGTATTTACAGTAATAAATGAGCTCTTACCTTTACAATGTGGAGCCGATTCAGCACCAATCCAATCCTACCGACTGCACCAGTAAAAATGTGTTTGTTCAACTGATGGCAAGTTCTGGACACAAAGATGGCCACAATTAAAAAATAACACAATTTATTTTAAATTAAATAATTCACATGTTAAGTAAATCATTTTAAAGGGGCTGGGGAAGCCAAATACATATTCCAACTGCGAAAATTCTAATCCATACAAAAACAACTTCATCGTCCATCGCCAGCTCAATTCTATGTTTCTCCTGTTCGATTTTTTTCCAGCTCATTTTTCTCTAAACGATTTCAGCACTTCCATTGCAATTTTATTAGGTAGTTGCCTCGGCAGCAAAATGGTTAGCGAGGTTTAGATTTTTTTCCTTGGATTCTTACTATATTCATCTGGAATCAAAATTTCAGCATATCATGAAACTGATTTATCTTGATATAAAGATATTAAGTGCATAGAGGTTTTGGCCATATACACATATGCAGTTATCAGTAATGTTATATTTTTAAGCTTTCCTTTTAATTTGATATAAATGAAAATCATATTAATTTATTTTTAAGGACCTTCAAAACCTTCATAACTCAAAAATTTAAAGCAAAAATTAAGCCAATTTTATAACAAGAAATCAATTAAATGAAAAAGAAAAGATATCTATAAGGAGAAAATTCATCCTTAAAAGTTGCTTAACTATAATTCAACTTCTAAATTTAATGTTTTAATACCTTCATTGATTTCCATTGGAATATACATAGAAAACAATTTTGTATTACCATAGTAAGAATCATAAAAATTATTAAAGAAAGTGCATTTTTTAAATGACTGTACATGGTTTACTAGTCCTGGAAAAAAGGTTCAGGTATGTGGTTGTTCATTCAAGAGATATCAGCACTTCAGAAACTGATTTATCTTGATGAAATTACATTAAATTTAATTATATGTGTTATGCTGTAAATACCGACAAAAAAAAAATCTTTATTCAACATTAATTTGAAATAAAATGATTTGCTGTTTATAATTTTCAATTTAATTGAAATCAAATTATATGTGTTATAATCATCGTTGTGCAATTGTCCTATCAAAGGTATGAACCTGCTCTTGATTATCATCGTTAGATATAAAAACATAGTTATTTGTTTATAAATATGGTGATTATTATTATTTCAGGGACTTAAAAAATGAATAAAAATACATGGTTTGAATTTCTGATTACCATTATATAATTTTAAGAAACATCCTTAATCCACAATAAGTGGTTATAATATATATTTATAAAAATTTTCTTTATTATGCAGAGACTTATATTAAACACATTAAATTTGTCATGTCACATCTTTTTGAAAATTATGAAAATTTATTTGTTTGTTTGTTTTTGAAGTGCATTAGTACTCATAATAAAGTATACTATTTATTAATTTTTTCAAGAAAAGGTTTACTAATTGATCAAAAGAAGTGCTTAAAAATGAGTGCGATTAAGTGTGCTTTTTTTCACATTTAATAGTTGCTTGGTTATCTCAAATTATCTTTGTTGTTTTATATAAATTGCATTGCTATTTTTATAGGTCATTCATTGAAACTGAAAATTTGAAAGATTTATTACATTTTTTACATCAGGAAAATGTTGGGAAACATATTCTGAGTAATACAGCCTTTACTTTAACCAACATTTATTATATGTAAGTCAGAATATTTTTTACATTATATTTATTATAAAACTAAGTATATAGCATTTTTAAGTGTTCTAAATATATTTATTGTTACAGTTTCAGTTAATTTATTTTATTTTACAACTATTCTTTTACTTTTATGGGTTTTTTTTTCTGGCTCAACTAATAGATCACTCGTTGGAAAAGTTTTTGAAATTTCTTTTGAATAGATATTCAAATAAACATAATTAAATGTATTGATATGCATGATTTTAATATAATTATATATTAAGAATTCCAATTAATTTTTCTTTATAACTATTTTTACTGTTGATAACAATTGTTTTTCCACCAGATTTGATTATGATTATTAATTCCTCTTGACAAATTTGTATTTATCATTATTCTAGTTTGTGACTGAAGACAATGCAAAAAAATAGTGCTATCATAGTTCCTATTTTAAAAATTCTCTCTGGATATTTTATATAACATATTTTTCATTACCTTTGTAATCATATTGCAATAATTTTGCTATTATAATATTAAATTGAGGATAATTATATTATTAAATTGAGTTATTCATAGTATATACACTGGTCTGTTTGAATCATAGTATGTTTTGCATTCCAAGACCTCTTATATCAATATGCTCTTAAAATTTTTTGACATTCATATTTTATTTCTTTTTTTCTTGTGACAGTTTTGCTTGTTGGACATAAACATTTCAATGATTTGACCATAAGGTTCAATAGAAATAGTTGTCTACATATCTTTGTGTCTGTGAATCAATATTAATTCTGATAAATTATGGTTTTCGTAAAAAATAATTTTTGTAATAAAACCTGTAATTTCAACGTATTTTTGATTTTATTGTTCAGTCTATATTTTAAATTTTTAAAGTAATTTTTCATGAACTAAAATGTTATTTTACTTTTAATAAACACATTTTCTAATCCTTTGCTAACAGTCTTAAAGAATTTGAACTGTTTAACACACCTTTCCTGTTGCTTTTTATTGTAACATACCAGTCAGAAAAAATTCATTAGATATTTATTTCATTCATTAATAAAATGAAAAAATTAGCAACTTGATTAGCATAGGTAAAAGAGTATTGATGCAAAATGCAATTTATATGATAAAAAATAAAGCAAACATTTTCTTTTAGGTAGATAACAATGCAGTAATCATATTGAAAAAAATATCTATTTTTTTAATGACTGTAAATTAACTAAACTATTAAAAATATAATTTTGTGTGTTCTATTAAAAATATAATGACATATTCAATTCTATAATGGTAAAAAAGAAAGAAAAAAAAAAATTAAGAATTTGTCAAATGCTTTTTATCATAAAATTTCCAATAATGTATATTTATATATGTATAATAGTCTATGAATATTTCAAATGAAATGCATAAATTGGTAACATTTTCTTTGTTAGCATAAAGTATTAGTACATTATTAGTTGAACCTTGTTAAGCCTGATTGGCTCACCTGAATTGGTTTGTGTGAAGAATTTTTTTTTTTTTTTAATTTGAGGAAATCTGCTAATTTCCGTAATATTTATTTGTTTCATCCATGTATTTTCAAAAATTATTTTCTATACACAAATCTTCTAACAGCCAGAAATATATATTAGAGAAAAAGGTGGGGGAAATGTACTTTGCAGACATTCTGCATAAAATCAATAAAACTTTAGTTACACACCTTTTATCACCAGTGACAAATGACACACTGTGCTACATTGTCTGAATGGAAAATGTAATAAAACAACTTTAGTGCACTAAGTAGACACCTTTATCTTTTGTAAATATAATTCATTCCTTATTTGTGAATATTAAATTGATTATCTGTAAGTACATTTTATATTATTTCATTTCCCCCATTCTCCGAATTTTCGATATCACTGTCAAATAATCCCACTTGACAATATTTTATTGTTCTAAGTTTATTTCAGTTTTTTTTCCCTTTAAGGAAAGAAATAGTGTTTAACAGATTATTCTTTACACATTATTATTACTGTTTAATGGTATGGATAATATCAATAGATATATAATGATACAAAAATATCTGAAAATATGTGTAAATGAAATAACCGAAAGTGTTAGAATAGATTATTACTAATGTATGTAAATTGATTTTCAAATGCGGTTTCACTATATGTGAAAAATTGTTTATCTTTTATTTTTTGATAGGAACAAGGGGGGGGGGGGGCCTCAGGAGTAATCCTTAAAATTGTTAGTACAAGAAGTAGTTGTTACAAATACACAAAACCAATATTTTAATTATTTGACCTTAAAATTTTAGATATGCTTCTGTTCATTATTTTTTTTTATTGATAATTATTTATTAGAACAGCTTCACAGAATTGTGGCATTTCAAGCACTGAAGCTGAAACCATTTTAAATTGCTTGTGTGACAGCATTTCAAACTCCAAAATTGAAATATCGGTAAGATTCTGTTTTACATTTAGTAGATCTATATTTAAAAAAAATCTATTTTTATATATTTTCATGGCTTTATTATATTTTTAGATAGCATTGCCTTTGGTCAGGTGTTTGGGTTTCATGACAATGGAAGACCACATATGTCATTTTCTTTCAGAACACAATAGTTTTCATTCTGTTGTGATAGAGATATTTAAATGTGAAAACTACTGTTTAAAAGTTGAACTTTTATGGGTTTTAACAAATATTGCTGGTAAGTTAAAGTTCAGGTCTTTAGTTAAAACAATAGTGGAAAAATATATTTATATAAAATTGATTTTGCTTTGAATTTTATAATTAATCTTTAATTAAATCAAGGGAAAAAAATCACATCAATATGTAAGAAAATTTTTCCTTTTTCTTAACAAAATGACCTACTTTGTTCAATGTTTGACCCTTAGACTTTGTAATTGTGATTGGAAATATTATTTTCACTAAAAAATATGTTTCAAAACATAAAGTATATCAAAATCACTTTTATATCTAAAATAATCTGAGAAATTATTGGGTTCAGTTTTTTAATCATGGGCAACCACTGTAGATTGGCAACTTGCCAATTTTTGATGATGGGGTAAGAAACTGTGATTAGCAAATTTTCATTATCTTATAATAGAAAGACTTTTATCAAGCACTGATGTAAACATAAGCTTTTCTGCATTAATGAAATTCAAATATCAGTTAAAGATATTGTAAGGATTATCAATTCCCTATTGCATTAAAACTTGATAACTTTGATATTAAAGTGAATTGGTAATGTCGGATGAAAATGAAAGTAAAATTATTATACTATTAATTTTTTTCGCTTTACATCATTTAGCCTTTTAGTTAGCAAGAGATTATTCCTGATGAATATTTAAACAATTTAATTGCATAGTTTGTTGAAAGTACATAATTAATAAAAAATGTCATTTTAATTGCTCTAAAGAAATAAACCATTAATCCATGTGTCTAATGATAGTAAATTTACTGACTTTTCCTGTTATTTGTAATTCGATAAAATCTTCAAACAAAACCAATAAGTTAGAGGGAATTCTTTAAATTGTGAATAAAATGTCATAAGTCATTTTATTTATTCTAGTATACTGTGTATGAAAATAAATCGTATTCTGAATTTAAATAACAGAAATAAAATTCAATTTAATAGCAAATTATAAGTAATACTTACACATGAATGATTTTTCTCAATAAAAACAATTATGAAATATATAGTGATAATATAATTATAATATATGTGATTTATTTGGCAATGTTTTAAAATGTATGCATTTAAGAAATAATTGATCAGCATTTAGTCTCATAAATATGATCAAATTTTTGTGCAATAATCTTGTTACAGGAAAAAAAAAAACTCAGATTTTATACATGTTGGCTTTTAATTTCTAAAGAGTTGTACTCTGTTATTTTGTTTTCTCTGATAATTTTCCACACTTAAAAGTTGTTTTGCGCCAGAGGATTATGCAGTATTTCTGTTTTTATTTTTATTAATAAGTCAGTGTTATCTTTCACGGATAACATAGTAGCAGATGTTAAAGAAATAGTGCATTCTGAATTTTCGGATTCAGCAATAATTATTTGTTTCAATTAGGCATACCATAATATGGATTCAATCAATTCCATGATTTCAGATTTGATTGTAGTTTTCCTTGCTTTTATACAACAAGTAAAAAGTGGGGCTCAGTTAATGAGTAAAGTACAAAAAAGTGTATTATTTAGTTATATACATAATGTACTATATTATAGACCAGTAACAATTCGAAGCCAAATTTCACAATTCATTAAGAAACAGATATTGCAATCCCTGTGTTCCTCAGTCACCTTGTATGTATTAGTTCAAAATTTGGAAAAATTTATTACAATACCCGATATTTTTCATTCAGTTTTAGATAGCTGACTTAAAATTTGGTTAATGTATTTTAAATATTTGAAGAAAAAAAAAATTAAGTAACTGTTTTTTGATGGTTAATAATGCAGCCCAAGAATTATTTTTCAGATTTGAATGAAATTCAAAATATGGACCATTTTAAATTTTCTGTTCTTATTTATGCAAACTGTTGAATTTTTATTTTTGAAATGAACCTGCTTTAAATTAATTGCTTAACAGGAACTAGAGATTATGATGTCAACAATATTTTTTTTTTATGGCAATGAAAATGGACAGTCAAGAATTTCAAATTGTTTTTCACAACTTTTTAATACACCTGCAGTTTTGATTATATATTAGACACATAATTTTTTTTTTGGTATTAAATTGGTCCTGTGTGGAGCCAGGTATGACAGAATAATCCCACTGTAGCTCATGTATGTAATAAGAAGCAACTAAAGAGGCGTCTAGGGGTATAGCTGTACACTCTGCCCCTGGGTATTATATCAGGAGATCTCAGGGACTTGCCTTCTTTAGGTAAGTACAGTCATCATGACCTCGAGGCACCCTAGTAATCTTTATCATTTCCATGGGAATGAAAAAGATAACACGGGTGATGCACCCCCGGGTTACCCTAGCGTTCCTTCTCTATTTTTGACCCTCCTTCTTGTCAACCAATTGTCTTTTGTTCCCAATTTTTTCATGTCTAGATCACAGTTAAATCTTGTTTGCCACATCTGGCTCTTGTGCCAATTACCTTTACATTCACTCACTCACTTGGTATTAAATTGTGTACTTTTATCTTGAGTTGTTAATTGACTTCATTGTATCAGTTTAAAAACTAATTTAGTATATGTCCAGCATATGATGTAGCTAGATTTGATTCATCTCAAACGCAGCTCTGTTTAAGACTTTGATGAATGGTATAAATTGCATTTTTGATCAACATAAATGATATAATTTTGTTTCATTTTTATTAGCCATAATATTGAAGAAAACATAGTAAATTTGAGAATAAATATTTTTTCTTTCAGCATGTAGAAAAATTAGTTGCAGTGTTAATGCAGAAGCTATTCTTAAAATTATCAACATTTCTGTAAATCATTTGGATTGCTATTGTATGCAGGTGAGTAGTCTATATATAAAGCATTCCATGTCATAAGTTTTAGTTTCATAAACATTATTTTAAATTTTTTTTATTTGATTTAAAATAGGTTTTATATCATTTATGCACTTTGGCTACAAGGAGTGAAAAATTTCGGGAATTAATTGGTCAACAAGATGTAATCCTACAGATTCAATCGCTACTAAGCTGTGGTAAAAAATATCTAGAGCAAGCAGCTGAAACATTTCTCAGAGTAATTACTAATAATTGAATAAATATTCATGTAATAATTCTAAATAAAATGAATATTTAAAACAAGCACAAAAGACATTGTATTTTCAATTTATTTTAATTACAACTGCTTTTTAAATAATCTCTCAATTGCTTACAAACAAAACATGAATGAAATCTGCATAAAAGCAAGCAAACCTGTACATCACACTAGTAAAAGTCTCATTCAGAACAGACATTTCTTATATATTACATTCATACCAAGAAAAATGATACATGATTTCTCAACATGCATAATTAATCAAAAAATTAAAACAGCAACAAAAACTGACCAAGATTTTTTAAAAATAATGTGTATATTTCCAAAAAAAATTTCTTAAAAATTAGAAAATACCATACATTTTTTCCTATTAAATTGGCGATAGAAAAGAAAATTGCCAGTTTTACAGATAAAAAATATACCATATATATAGTAAACTAATCAGAAATTAGAAAACTAAATGATATCAGTCGAATAACAAGGTTTTTTAGATAAAGCATACAAAAATACATCTGGCAAAAGGATAATTTTACCAAACATAATAAAAGAAGCAGAAAAAAATAATAAGCATGCTATTAATTTTGTAACATTCAGTTTATTTTCAAATCGAAATATGTATGCACTTACTATAAAATCTTTCACTTTACATCTTCAGAGAAAAATATAAAAATTACCTTTGAAATATAGACACTTAATTACAGGCTAAGATCACTTTAACCGGCACAAAAAGGCACTTTATAAAATTAAATTACTGTGCGCTACATAACTTTGCCACAATCAACCAAGATGAGCTAATACAATATCAACTCTTTTGAAAAATATTTACAGTATAAAATTACAAAGGGATAGCAAAATGGCCCAGAAAGAATGCTGATACTGAATGAATTTTGTAATGACTAAGATTAAAGTTGTTTGCATGTGCAATTCTAGGTACACATTCAAAGCTAAGGTAACAAAGGAAGCTCTGATTGGTTATTTCATCAAGATTTTTTTTTTTTTCTTATAATGTGGCAATTATGTGTCCTTCTTTCCCTTTATTAAAGAAGTTGATATTAAAATAGAGATCCAAATAAAAAATAAAATTGGAAATAACTTTCACATTGTGAAAATTTACTTTTAAATGTAAATTTTCTAATTTAAAACTAAGCACAACAATTAACAAATGTAAAAATGTATCATACAAAATTTTTCAATGCTTGAGTGAATTCATATTTTACAGAAAAGAACGAATTTAAATGTCATTCTAACAACATGAACAAGTATTACATTTCTAGTCAAAACCAAGGTCTCTAAATTCTTTTTACCTATGCTTATTTGTATACAGAAATGATTATTCATTGCAATTTTATAATCAAGTATGCATCTTGCTCAATATTTTCAATATAAAATTTTGTTTTATAAAAAAATTTTCATACAATAATATTTGAAAGGATGACTGTATATATAAAGTGTTTCATCAAGTGACAAGATTTCATTTTTTTTACATTGTATTGTATAGTGGATTTGGGTGCCTTTGCTTAATTAATTTACTCAGAGGATGGGTGCTTCCTTGTTGTTTACGCATTTTCCTGGGCAATCCAATCGGTGGAATATCACTGATGCAAGTAGTTTTGGCAAGGAGATCGGAAGGTGATGCTGCAGCAGATACATCACATGGAGTTTTGCAGTCTATGTTGAAAGTAGTCCGAGAATTTGGCTTAACAATAGGTACAGTTGGCTGAGAGGCTAACTTTATATTGAGCGGAAATCTTTTCTGCATGAAGCTTAGATCAAGGCTAGTTTTTCTGTGAGGTGTAGGAGGAGCTTTTTGCTCTTCATACGTGCTTTTCTTTCTTGTTGACGAACATGGAGATGTCCGCAACTTAGGAATCGGAGGGTCTGAACTAGAAGGCAGATTAGTAGCACATGCATGTTTTTCTGTTGTATATACATTAAGCATTAATTTATTTCCACAGTGTTCAGTATCTTCCACTTCTGGGAGACCTGCTCCCACGCTTCTCTCCTTTTTGCCATTGTCCGAAGTGGATTTTGCCTCCAATTCTTTCTTGAGCCTTTTCACTATCCCACTTTCCTTGATAGTTTCACATTTTGATGCATCAGATATGACTAGGGAACTTCCTTGCTCAGAGGAGAGTAACTTTAATGCATCTTTCTTAGTTTTGTTGTTTTCTAGGCTGAAAGGTTTAGTAACCTTGTTCTCTAATATTTCTCGCTGCAGCTTCACGAGACCAGGAACAGGACTTTCTCGATGTACAGGTGGGCTCCTGCCTGGTTCTCTGGAATCAATATCCGGCAAAGAACTGGCACTTCCAAAATCAAAGTCAGAATCTGAACTTGAGGATGCCTTCTTTTGGGGGGGCATGAAAGGAATGGCACTGGAGAGGACTTCCTGTGTTCCACAAATGACTCTATTGACTGCTTCCACCACCGATGGGGTACTGACACTGAGGATTACATTGTTGTTTTGCAGGCACTGCGAATTCCTCTTGAAAGACAGAGGTGCATCAGAAGCAAGAGCTGGGAGAGGATACCACTTGCCACAGAATGACACAGTTGATCGACAGTCATTGCGGAGGCTGTGAGAACGTCGGATAAGCTTTCCGGACTCAGACTCTGGAGGGGTGGACGGTGTGGAGTGTGTTCGTAAGGGAAACCCACTGTCAAAAGATGTTGTTCGAGTCAGATTCTTTTCCTCTATTTTCTGCTTGGTGCGCAGTACTTTGCCAGGAGTAAAAGGAATATCTTCTTTGTCATAAAAATAGTTAGGTTGAGGGAGCACATCACCCTGATTGGCACCACACACCACAGGTAATCGTACTTGGGAGGCAACTAATGAACTGTCCTGGTTTTTAAAAGGGTTTTTGATGGGGGAGATGGGTTCTAAAATTTTATTCACATCTTTTACATGTATGTTTGAATTTAGGCTTCTCTCAATGCTGAGGTTGGATAAGGAAACTCCAACAGTTTTTCTTTCACTGAGACCAGTATGTAATGTAGAGGTCTGACAGATATCTGGCGAGCTTTGTTGAATCTGACTCGGCCTTTTATCCATCGGACCGCGCATGTGAGAGTTTGTGTAAGCATTCAAAGGTTTGAAAGCCGAGTGACTAGTTTTAAGAGAAGGTTCGTCAGTAAGTTTTTGTGCAGAAATATCACAGGACTCGTCTGATGCCCTAACACCTAATATAGGATAAGCCATTTTGGAACTGATTTTGCTAATATTTTGGGAGAGCACACCATCACCAAGTTGGACAGGTTCTGGTACAGTTCTATTGTCATCGGGCCACACAGGCTTCACTAAAACTGCATGATGCTTGCAAACCGGTGGTTTCATCTGGGATAACACTGGTTGAACTATTGCTTCCTCCAGAGATGATTTCATGACTAAACCTTCATCAACTGGGGAGGAAGGTTTGGATCCTGACTCAAACTGATTGGCTAGGCTAAAAACAAGGCCAGAACGATTCTGAGAAGTTGGAGATTTCATCTCACTTTTAGTTGTCTTATCACTTGTGGATGTCACCTGCAACTCTAGCTCATTTATTCTGTCCTTAATGGAAGATACTCTAGGTAGAGAGGCAGTACTGTTTAGTAGTTCTGTACTTTTGTCCTTTTCAGTACTCTGTTTTGCTTTGGATTGCACAAAGTCATTAAGAGAACTTGTAGATTTTAAGTTATAATTTAAATTTTCAAGATTATGAGAGCTAAAAGTTTGGCCTATAGAGAGTCTGTCATTTTTATCTAAAAAGAGCAAAAAAAAAAAAAAAAACATTTAATGAGCTAAAAGCATAAAAACAATTTAAATTGCAAAACAAACATTTAACACTCATCTATCTGAAGATGGAAACATAAACCTGAAAAATTCCAGGTACTTGTGTAAAATACCATTGAGCGTTTTCACACAACTAAAACATGTGTCAATATATTCTGCCAATAATGGAAATGCATTTTAACCTTGCATTTTGAAAAAAATCGATTAGGATAGAATTTTGGCATAAAAAAAGAAAAGAGTGCAATAGCAAACACAACACAAGCAATGTCATAGTAATGTTGAAGATTGCAGCATGAAAGTATTCATTTTTAAGTTTCTGATAGATCAAGGATTATCCAATCAATAAAAGGAAATATAGAAGAATCTGCAATTTTTTCAGACCCATGGATACCTTATAAAACTAAAGGAGAGCTGCAAAATTTGAACATTTCAAAGAAACTATATATAATTATTACTTTGTTGACCTGGAGACGGGTATGTATGCATAAAAAAGTTTAAAGACATAGGGGTTCTGCCTAAGGATGTAACATGGAGCTCTGCACATTTAAGATTAATGGCTTTGTGTAGCATTAGTTTGCAATAAAATAAACCCATTTATTGCTATTTTGAATGGAATTGGGGATTTTCCAATAAAGAAAAGATTGATGCACATTCGGCTGGCACTAACTTTCAATGATCAATGGAATTTTATACAAGTACCAAATTCCAATGTTAAAAAAGGAATAATACCAGAAAATGCTTTCATCTTCAGAAAAGTATTTTGATTATTTTCTTACAATACAATGAAACTTAAGATATAGAATTATAATGTTAAATAAATACAAAATTTAACATTGAATGATTCTGAAAATCACCCAGAACAGAATTTCAAATATAGAATATGAAGAAAATTTTTGAAGGTAGTAGTTGCAGATTTGAAGATGTGCTCAGTTTGAAACTATGCTATCAAATTATATTACAAAATATGAATATATTCATATCATTAATTAAATAATAATATTTAATGAGTTTGAAAATTTCAGTATACTCTGAGGATTTTTGAATTTCATTTTTTCTCCAACAAAAATATTAATGTCATGATTTCCAATTAACATTGATAAATTATTTTATTAGGATATATTATGTTTATTCTCATTGTATAACAATTATGGTTTCATATTCCCTAAATTTAAAGTTACAAAATGTATAATGATCAATTAAAATGCATATAATATTATTTTAATACACTTGTATAGTTATGTTTCAAAAACCTGTTTTTATGTTAAAGTATTCAAGACAAATTAAACAAGAGCTTAAAATCTAATTTTAAGTTATATGTGTTTGAACTACAAATTTTTTAACAAAAGTATTAAGACATCACTAAATATACCAATGGAAGTCTAACACTATTGCAATATGAAAATATTTTGTCAACAAGTACAATGCATAAAAAAAACTTTTGAAACATTGATTAATGAGAACTAATATAATACAACACTTACAGATATTAGTAGTTGGAAATAACATGTCTGCTACAACATCACTGGGAGACCAGGATTTTGGACGAACAGAAAAATTATTGCTCACAGTCAGATGATGGAGAGATTCACTCTTTTCGGGAACTTTTTGTTTCTTTTCTTCTTCGCCATCATCTTTCTTCTTTGGTTTTGTGGCAGATTTGAGATTAGTTTCAGATTTGGAGCGCCACAGACTATTGTGACGTTGCTTACTGGAGGAAAAAAAGAAAAGTGATAGGAAATTAATTCTAATGACAAAATTTATCAATTTTTAACTATAAATTGTTTGATGGTTTTTATCCAAATCATACATAATATGGTAACACCAAAGAATGATATGTAAAATGCTCTCAAACAGCAAAAAATTATGAATAACTCATTATTTAATAAGCATACATACGATATACAAATAGAAAATTTTAATTTATATACAATTTCAAGTTAAAAGGTATCAACACTCTCCCAATAAACTCTAAAACATTTGAAAGGAAACTAGTAACTAAAAAAAAAAAAAGCAATTGACATTAAATATTATTGAAAACTATTGATTGGGTACATTATTTTAACATAATCATAATTTCGAGCATAAGTGCATAATGATTTGATTTTGGGTTTAATATCTCATTCATCAAATCTATATGTATAAATTAATATATGTGTATATCATTACATGTATATATTTCAATGAAGTTGTTTGATTGAATTACACTAATATATGAATAAAATGAATGAAATACAATATATGAATAAAATTACACGAATATATGATTAAATGAAAAATACCTGGCATCTAGAATTCCCTGATATATTTCAAGCTGTTTCAAGAAGCCAGAGTTGGGTTTGATGCAACCTCGTTTTGTTTTAACAAAATCCAGAGCTCTTTGAAGATCCCAATCATATGCTTTCATAACATAAGCTATAACTACAGATGCAGAACGACTGATTCCCATCTTACAATGAACTAATACTTTGGAACCTTCATCTCTGGAAGAAAGAATTCCGTTTTACGTAGAACAAATAAATTTAAAATATAATGGTTAACACAGAAGAGGGGGGGGGGAGACTAGAAATATTTCCTTAAAATAATACACACATATATGTTTGTGGGTAAAAAACTGAATAAGTAAAAAATTTAAAATAATCCCAATAATAAAAAAATATTATAAAATGAAATTCATAGAGCAACACTACTTTATTTTACATAATAAGAATTTTGAATGAATAATTTTATTTACTTTCGTAAAAAATACTAAATTAATTCATATCTCCAATTCTGATAAAAGAATTATTTTTAGGACAATAATAACATTAACAAAAAAAAAAAAGAGTTTATTATTTATAGTATACAAGATAATTGTTCCTATATATGATCCATAAAACAAATTCAAAAACAATGTAATTTATACATACTTGGATATTTGTGAACATTATCACATCTTGTTTCGTTAGTAAAATGTAAAACACTACTGAATAGTTATTTGAAATTTCATTTAATACAATGTTTAAATTAGCCTAATAGAAATTTTCCAGAATCGTCCTTTTTCATGAGAAAGTCCATGTATTTCAATTTCTTCTCTAGATCATACAAACACTTATTTTATTTATACAGCAAAACACAAATTATTTAATTAATTTTTATATTTAGTGCCTCTTGACTATAAATGATAACTCTTAATTATAAAAAGCTTATTCTTTCCAGCAATGCATATCTATGTGTCAGTTTATATATAACACATCAATCAATAACTCCCGAGACTAACATTGAAAACAACATTTTTTTTGCAAAATTTTTTTTTATTCATCAACATAACACCTTTTGTTAATCACCTTTTAGGGTGATACAATCGTTCCAACGTTTTTCCAAATCTTTTTTCCCCCCCAGCAAGAAATCTTTTTTGTTGCGAGTAAATAGCGATAAACAGCTTTCTGAATCATCGACTCGTTGCTGTTTTTGTTCCATCGAAAGCAATCGTGGCACCCACTTGGAAAAAACCCTTTTCACTTCACTTCAAAAAACCTTTTTCAGTAAATACACTTCCATATGATATCTGTGTCATCTCAGCAATCTCACGGAGCTTCACTTTACGATCTTTCATTATAATTTTTGTCACTTCACTCACATTTTCCGGTGTAACGGCTTCCACAGGTCTACCCGAGCGTTCCGCGTCATTTGTGTCAGTACGACCACATTTAAACTCGGCAAACTACCGACAAATCGTTGCTTTTGATGGACAAGAGTCCGGGTAACATTTTTCAATCCATTGTTTCGCTTGCACGGTGTTTTTACCCATTAAAAAACAATGTTTTATCAGAACACGAAACTCGGTTTTTTCCATTTTTTAAACAAACTACAAAACGACTTTACTCCAACCTCGATAACTCAGCTGTTTCTGGTCCGATCGACTTAAAATTTTGACACGTTTCAAGCAAAGATTAGTACTCTAGAAAGACCTGGTTACTGGTTTACTACGAGCGCCATCTCTGGGTTAGTCTCGGGAGTTATTGATTGATGTGTTATATATATGTCTGTACGACTAGGGGGGGGGGCTTTATTTCAGCATTACATATAAAAACTTAGGTACTATTAATATTCTTCTCTTTATAGCAGATGTGCTACTAAAACAAAATTAACTTGTTTCATTTGTAATTAGTTTCCAAGATACTTTTAAAAAAGAACAGATAATACATTTGGGTAAAAGGATTAACTATTCAGAGCTTATTACAAAAGCAAAATGTAATAAATATGCAAAACAAAAACAGTCAAAATTCTATATATTTAAGTATCCTCATATTTCATTAGTAGATTTTTTCATGAGGATACTAAGTATATGTTGACATTTGTTTTTAAATAAAAACATTCCTTTCTTCTTTATAAATATACATGGTTAAAAAAATAAGCAGTATTTTTTTCTTAAATTTTTTTTAACAAAATGTTAATGGATAAATAAATTGCAATAAATGTGTCTTAACATGTTCAATATAATTCATCTAATTAATTTAAACCTTTAACAATCTCCAGTTAACAAGAAAAGAATACTTGGAAAAAAGTACTACATGACATAATATACCTAACCTTTAAAGTATATTATTCAGTTATTTCATGAAATAACTGACAGTCAGTTTAAGTGTGAAATAGATAAAAAAGTTTAACATTTTACACAGTTATTCTATGAAATAACTAGTTATATTACAAATTAACCAATAATAGGCAAATTGAAGTGAACAATAAACAATTTGCACTTTAAAACAAGACTTGTTTTATAAATTAATTGATAATATATACAGAATAAATATTTCTAGTTTTATTGCTAGATTAGTTAAACCACATGACATCAGGTTTGTTATCTGTTACTAACACAATTAACTTTTCTACTCCCAGAACTTCCAAGAACATCATAATGCTTTAGAAACCAATAGTAACATGGTACTTTTTTTCTATACTGTTTTAGTATTTTTTATTTTATTTCTGCAAAATGAAAAACACTAACATAAATACACAGTCTAAAATTCAAGCCACACATTTAAAAGCAACAGTCTATGGTTACACTGACTCAAAATGGTCATAATTTATTCAAAACTGACTAAAACTAGGAATAAGTGGTTAAAATAGTTTTTGTGTACCATCTTTAATACTTTGATGACTGGCAATCGTTATTCAATAAAATAACTAGTTAAAAGTATATATCACAATAATTTTATATGCTTAAATAGATTTGGTTAGTTATTGCATGAAATACCTAGTTATTTTATAAAATAATGGATTCCTTGCCTTAATGGTAACATATATTTTAAATTTGAGGAAATAATGGTCAACTATAATGTAAGCATTGAGGGATTCATATTTCTTTATTTAAAAAATCAATAAATGCATTTCTATATAATGTAAGGGATTATCTGTACTTACTTAGCTCTTCTTATATATCGATATGTTTTATCCCAATAATGTAGGATTTCTGTGGATTCATCATCATACACTCTGATGTTTTGGTAATCAAACATACCAGGAAAGAAGTTGTCAATTTCTCTTGTTACATTCAAAATATGTCCAATGCTACAATAAAAAGTGGTGCAAGTTCAGTAATTAAAAATTAACTAATAAAAACATTTTGGAATTTACTTTACTTCTCCACATTTTGTTAGATTAAATTATATCTCTTATAACACAATAATTTCAAAATTTATCTTTTCAAAGTACATTTCTTTTTACATGCATTAATGAAAGAAATACAAAACACTAATTATAAAATATGAAATAAAAAATAAACAGTATTTCAATACATAAAATATCTTGAGAATTATAATTATTATTACAATGATAAGTAATTTCGATTATTAACTACATCAGACATGTTATATAAAATTCAAATAAATAAGATAGAGCAAAATTTAGCAATGTTTAAATTAAGTTATATGTTACATTATTCAAAAATACCACATGTTCACAGGTAATTTTTACAATGCTTTATATATAAAGTAATTTAAACTTAATGTGGCTAGTTAGTTTGAAAATTTAGCATTTGATCAAAAACTAACCCATTAACAACTAATTCCTCCAAATTAGAAGCATTCCATTCTGATCCTAAGTAGAGATACTGAAAAATTTCAGTTGGAGAATCCATTTGGCCCAATATAGTCAACATTTCTTGGTCAATAAATGATTTGTATTCTTTCAAATTCATATCAAGAATTTCTTCCAGACGAGTACGAATCTGCAATTAGAGTAAATATTTTTTTTTTTAAAAAAAAATTAACCAACCAGTATAAGTTTGTTATTCCTTCACTTATTTTTAATAAAATCAGTATAAGTTTGTTATTCCTTCACTTATTTTTAATAAAATATATGCATGCATACATACATTCATTCATTTCACAAGTAAACAACAGGTATTTAGAAAAAATAAAAAAAATTTGAAAACTACCTTTGATAATTGGTGCAATGTTTCCCAATCTCCAGAAATAATAAAGACACCAGTCTTCATTAGAATATATATATTTACATTTAAATAAAACCAGGAAACAAAACTTTTACATTGAATGTTACATTAAGATCCAAGTGGCTTTACAAACACCTTCTTTCTAGAAAGTTTTCCAATAAGGGTTTCGGTGATAAGCGTTAAAATCAGAGCTATTCACAGAACACCTACTCTTTGGAAGGCAAACCTTTCAGGCCAAAAGAACAATGCCAAGTAATTTTAACACATCATAAACAGTTGCCAGACATTACATATCACAGGTAATAAATATGGATGTAACACCATTAGTTTTTGACCATCCAGTAAACAGAACTGTTTATAAAACTGATGCAAAAAGTGTTTCCGTCCTTATGATGACCACGAGAGAACTTTCCATACACGTGTTAGCTTGTGTCACAAACTTTGGCAAGCCAAAGCCAATGATCATTCTAAAAGGAAAACTATTCTGAAGGAAGATTTTTCTGATGAGATAATTATTTGCAGCAAAATGAGAATATAAGCATGTGTGAAACAATTATACACAAGCAATTTGGCAGTGTCATAAGAGAATTTTTTCCCCCTACCAAAAAGATTGTTGTTAATTAATCCCATGCATTCTCATTTATTTAATTCAAGAAAAAATAGAAGTCAAAAATTGTCTACGGGCTTAGCAATAATTTCTGGTGGTTTGACAAACATTTTATAACCATTAGATTTGTCACTTAAAAAATCCTTCAAAGCTGAAGTCTGAAAGCAATGGGAGTGTAGAATGAGTGAAGGATTACACACTTATACCAAAAGCATAGACATCATATAAAGAAATTGCAAAATTGGTAAGAATGCATGGAAATCAGTAAAAATATCAGGATTTAAAGAAGTTGAAATTATATCCCCAGATAAAGAATCTGTGTAGCAAGAGATTGAGTGCAATAATCTGGTAGGGTTGGGCAATTTAGATCAGGATTTACTAAATCTTTCTAATTCAGATAGTGAAGAATCAGATCTTGATTGCTTGGTTTTATTAACATCGCACTAGAAGCAACACTACGGCTAATGGTGACAGACCATATAATTTTGAACCTCAGTCAAGAGATGAGGATGACACCTGAGCAGGCACCTCCCTCTCCGAAGAATCAGATTTTGATGACCTCGTATATTATACAATTTATTGTACTTATTTTTTGTAAGTAAAAAGTAAAATTTCCTCCTACCTTTCAATTTTCTCTCTCCTTATTATTGCAATATTTTGTTATAACATAGCATGAATATCACACACGAGCTTCCTTTGTGGGTAAATATAAGTACATTTCTGAACGCAAGTATATTTTGAACCTTTCTCATAATTTATTTTTGAGCTATGGTTTCATTTCATGCATTTTTCTTAACTGATATGCTATATATCACAACATAGATCAAAATTTTGTAACTGTGATGCTCATGATGATGCCATGCATAGTTTAACAAAGTGTAGCATTTTTGTACAATTTTATTTTTTGAGCCATTTTCCTCAAGTTCAGCGTTTATGCTGATGCAGCTTATGTTTCAGAAATTACAGTAAGTATAATAAATACATTAATATACTTTAGTTCTAAATAAGAAAAAAAAAATTAAGAGGTTTAATAACAATAACAATTTTTTTGATATGCTAAATTGAGTGGTCAAGATTTACTTTGGGATTCAATTCATTATACATAACTGTACAATTAGTAAACTGGATCAAATAGCCAAAGGCAAATATACGTAAAGGAAATTACATAGTTATTCAGTGCAAACTAAAAATAAACCATTGTCAATTTCAATCTTTCTGTCTAACTAAAATTAAGAGTATTCTTGGCAAAGCTTCAAAAATTATGAGATAAGCAATTCTAACAACTCACATATTTACTGGTCACCTCATCTAAATCTACAGACATCATAAGTTCTTTTAATTTCATCCTGATGTGTCTTTCTGTTTCTTCTCGTTCAGTAGGTCTAAAATGAGAAAAATGAGAGGCATTGTATCATATCTCATTAATATGAATAACAGCTTCTTTTAAATTATTAATGATATCAAAAAACAAAGCTTTACATAATTTGCAACACAATGCAAGATAAGTCATATTATCTAATATATTAGAAGTACGCAATTTTTAGATTAGCAAGAAGCATTTCCAATGTCAGGGTATTTTTATCGTATAAACTTTCAAATTCTTTGATAGAGTATTTCTATAGTCCCCCTAAAAATGTTTAATATTTTCAAACACTTAAAATTATCCATTAAATTTAAATGAGACATTTTAAATAATTTTATAAAATTTCCTATTAAAAACAATTAAATTTTTTTGTTTAAATTTCATGCTAAATAAGAGTAATAAAGTATTACTTAAAATCACAATGATAGGATTATTTTATACATTTACAGATTCTCTGAATTTATTTAATACTAATCACTATGCAAGAAAGTAAATGGTTAAGAGTTTAGTTCCAATACAAAAATTATAAAATGAAAGGTAACAATATTAAATTATATATTTAGAGTTCTATTATGCTATTCTGAAGTGAAAAACATTTACTTACTGTACACGGACAGTATCTGGAGAAGGTGGTCGTCTGGATTCAATATCATCCATTGCATGCCTGTAAAAGAAAGTGTTTGACGTAAAAATATTTATATATTTAAAAACTATACATAATATTTCTGGCTTGCTACAAGAAGGAAATCAATGAAGTTTTCAATTTAGAAACATCTTGATTACTTAAAAGACAAAAGAAACTATCAGCATCACAACACATGCTTTTTTGTTTACAATGGATTCAATATTTTTCTTCATTCATAACAGAGAACATTAATTTTTTTTGCAAAACATTACAATAATTGGATCCCTTTTTTATGTGAATTCAAATAAATTGTATGCATATTAACAAATCAATTCATAATGAATTACACTACATTTTTTTATTAATAGTCTCAATCTTTTTAGTTTAGTTTATTACGACTTAAGCTAGGCCTGTCCAACCCAAGACTTTGAAGGCTGCTTCGGAAACACATATTATTAAAGTGGGCCACATTATATTTATATATGTGTGAGAGTGCATACAATTGATGAATTTGATGCAATTCAAATTCTCTTATTAAAAATTGCTACAACTTTCCCCTTTCGAGTAGTGAGAAACAACTAATCATCCCGAACCTCATTAGAGAAATCAAGAACATTTTGCAATAAATTAAGAGAAATTAATTTTATTGAATTAAATATATTTACACATAATAAAATTTAAAAAACTCTCATGCAGGTACAACATAATGCTGATGCTAAATTATTAGCAATCATAATACACCCTGCAGTTGGTCTGTCTGGAACAATACACTTCTGCGTCAAATATATTAGGCTTGCTGCAGACAGAAAGGCTGCTGCTATTTCGCATGTCGCATTTCCTCCCTATGTTTAGTAATGCATAAGTTTGCCCGTTAGTTATACATTGTGTATCACTCAATCGCACGAGATGGCCTGTGAACTTTTTAAAATGGGCTTTGTAATTGTTTCTGAACAAGATCAGAGAAAAAAAATTGTAATAAAAGTTGAGCCAGGTAGTAAGATATTCTTATGGTAGTAGGGTATGATACAAATGACTTATAGTAGAATGTTCTTTGGTACTTTTACATACAATAAAAAGATTTAATCTTTATTCAGATGATCCAGCCCACAGGTTGACAACTGGCAGGCCACTTGCAGCTTGGGGGTTGTGAGTTGGCCAGACCTGCCTTAAGCTAACAAATAATTCAGCATATTAATAGAATGAAGAATCCCAAATACATACAAATATGTATATACCACAGATTCATCTTTGAATTTTAAAAGGAAAAATGTAAAATTACAAATATTTTTTGAATTGATTGGTATAATTTAATCAGCATATACAAATTCTACAATGTCACAAAAGAAAAATATGCATTGAAATTGGATTAATCTGCACTAGCTGAAACGTTTTTAATCTGAAGAACAGAAAATTTTCTCATTTCTCAGCAATGCATTATTAATCCAAGTTTTATATATATGTAATGACTTAACTTTAATAGTTTAACTGAATAATAATTTAATATCCTAATTTTAACCAATTCTCTAATTCAAAAGTAAAGAGTTCAGTTCTATTTCCTGACCCAATTCCAAATTATACTTTTATTTATTAGATCACACGCTCATAAAATTTATTTAACATGCTTTCCCATAGTTGTAAATCTGTCAGAAATAATTCCTACTACACTTTGTGTCTTCAACTAGAGACCCTAAGAATCAATACACCTAGACCACGTGATTGAAAAACGTCCTAAGAAAATCTCCATTAAATTAACATACATGGTGCAAAAGCTTTCTCTTCTGTTATATTCATAAGGTCTTTCACTTCAGCCTTTCTGGTTGAAATTGCGTTGTATTATTATCATGTTTTTGCTTCTCTCTTAACAAACAACAATAATGGAATGAAAAGATTATTCTGTAAATTTGAGGATTGTATTATTTGAACCATGAATGTTTAAATTGCACTTTAAAAAAAGAAGTATCATTATATATATATATATATAAGCAAAATACCACTGACTGACTCATCACGATATCTCTAAAACTATATAACCGATTGACTTGAAATTTGGTATAGTTACTCATTTTGCGATGTAGATGCTCACTAAGAACGGATTTTACGGAATACTTATCCAAAATGTGATTATCATCCATTAATCTTTTCTTATCCAAAAATGACATGACCAACGCCAAACGGAATAAATTTTTTTTATATGTATTCTGTGCATTGCTACCAATTAGATTTGCGTGTGCGAAATGGAAATAATTTAATATTGAGGCGCTGATGGTGGATTGGCAAGGGCGGGATTTTGAAAAATACTAAAATTTCGACTTCTTACGGAGTATCGCACACCCAAGACAATCCGCTGAGTAGGATGCATTGTAGGTTTATCATATATAATGTAAATGTTGAGCCCCGAAATTCCTACATTTAGAGATTTATCACCAAATATCTTCCACTGCCAAGTCGGAGCATTTCAATGACCTTGCATTGTGAATTTTAAATAGTTATACTATGGTAACTCCAGCTGATTACTGTCCATTTTGCTGAGCAAACGATAATTTTTTATTGTTGTGGAACCTAGACGTACGTTTCAAATTTATGAGAAAATTATTTTATTATTAATAATGATTGATAAATTACATTTGTAAATCTAAACGCTATCTTACTAAGTTATTGAAGTTGGCTTTTAACAAATAAATAATAAAGGTATGTTGTTCATATCATTGATAAAAAAAATAAGTAGCTGTCAAAATATTTATTTGATGTATGCATTAACTGTAACCTAATGTAAATAATATGCAAAAGTTTGTTTCTGTATTTTGGCAATTTTTAGCTTTTGGTTTCTCGGAAATAAATTTTTTTGATTTTTTAAAATGGCTGGATATTTTATCGTTTTCAGAATACAGAATTATTTTCAATGCTATGATTTTTTAAGAGCTATTCTGTCTTATTCAATTGCAGTTCCAGGTATGCTTCTAGCATATTAGAGTTATCCCTTTGCAAAAAGGATAATGTAATACGGGTGACTTTTTGCTAAAAAATTTTACTATACTTTATTTTTTGGTTAGTATTTTTTGTTGAATTTTTAAATAATTTGATTTTAAAAAATTAATTATATTTTTTAACTTGAAAAGTATTACATTGTAGGTTAATACAAATTGATTTTTCATATTTACTTTTCAGTTATAATTTTTAATAATGGATGTTGAATATATTTGGATAGATGGAATACCTACTCCTTTCAAAGTTTTTAAAATTCTTGGCAACGGAGCATGTTTATTTTCATCTCTACCTTTACTGGTGTTTGGTGACATATCGATGGCGTATAAAATGAGAAATATTGTTTCTCACGTGTTTAACAACTGGGATCGGTTTAAATGCTGCATTCAAATGCTATCTGGCGCCTCTTATAATACTAACGATTTATATTTTACCGAAATGTGTAAACCAAACACGTATGGATCTATTTGCAAAATTATGGGGCGGCAGAGCTATTTCCCTATCAGTTCGAAGTGTATCAAGGGGGCTGCCTTATAGCTTCTGTTGGGGAAACAATTCAGGGGGGAAAAAGATTACGTTTTACGGGAAACTGTAATAGTGGTCATTTTGATGTTTATATTAAAATAGTTGGATTAACAAATAGATGTAAAGTTAATCCTGGTTATGATAATGTGAAACAAAATGAAGAAAATGAGTCATCTTTAGTGTTTCAGCCTGAAGAAAATGTGTCTGTGTTAGTTTCAAAGACTCAATCAATATCTAACATTGATTTTTCAAGTTCAAGTTAATTATTAATGATGTAATATCACTTCAACTAAATAAAGGTAAAAAAGAAGAAAAAGATTCACAAATTCAATTAGATATAAACAAGTAAGACAAGCTGCTACAAAATATACTCAAAGTCATCCTGAAGAACATAGAGAAGCTGCTTCAAAATATACTAAAAGCCATCCTGAAGTACATAGAGCATCTGTAAGAAAATACTTTTCTAATAACCCCCATGCGAATCAGGCAGCTGTAATTAAATACAACGAAAAAAGATCAAAAGTTAAATTAGCGCCACGGACTTCCAAAAATTTGTGTGGTTTTAAATATGAAATATATATTGACTATTCAAATGATAAAATTGTCAGTATCGGAAAACGTTTGTCCTGTTCGAGGTGCCGTGCTTTAAAATGGATAGAAGAACCTCCAGGAATGTCCTGCAGTGGTGGTAAGTCCAGCTTCCTGCTATTAGATCCCTGAACCTTTGCATGGTCTTCTTAGCCATAAGGATCAGCTTTCAGAACATTTTCTTTCTACAATTTGTAAGTATAATGGATGTTTTCAGATGACGTCATTCGGAGCAAAAGAATTGAAGGAAGGAAACTTTATGCCAACATTTTAAGTCCACGGGCAGGTATACCACAGGATACGTAGCCTATTGGCTGAGCCTCCTCAACAACCTTCCTTTCTTCAGCTTTACTTTCTCTCTGATGATGAATGTGAAAAACACATTCATTGTGGTATTTTCCCACGTGTTAAGCCAGAATTAGCCAATTACAAAAGGCACTACATGAACATAACAGGTATATTCACGATTTCAAAGCTGCTGTTGATTCAGTTCCTAAAGACCAAAAGGAGTTCAAGGTTACAATTAATGCCGTTAAAAAACCATCTGGAGAACACAAAGATCGTTTCAATGCTCCAATTTTCTTGATATTTTATGTATAGATTCCAAAATATAATATTATCGTCTGCCCAGCGAAGCAGGCAGGTATGAGCTAGTATATATATATAAGCGACTCATCACGAGATCTCTAAAACTGTACAACCGATTGACTTGCATAGTTACTCATTTTGCGATGTAGATGCTCACTAAGAACAGATTTTACGGAAGTCTTATCCAAAATGTAATTTTCATCCGTTAATCTACTCTTATCCATCAGTTATGTAATTTTTGGCGACTTTATCGCCAAAAATTATATGACCGACGTCAAACGGAATATATTTTTTTATATGTTTACTGTGTATTAACACCATTTAAATTTTCTTGGTGAGATTTGTGCATGCGAAATGGAAAAATACCAAATAATTTAATATTGAAGCGCTGATGGAAGATTGGCGAAGGGGCTCTTTATGTGAAATTTCGTGCATGTCTAAAATAGGAAGCGTACATATTTAGCGATAGAAATAAGTGAGTTTTGAATCCCACGGTTGATGAAAGTGTAGTTTAGCTCCATAACTTAGCGGAATCTCGAAAAATACTAAAAAGGCAACTTCTTACGGAGTTGCACATACGCAAGACGATCTTCGTTTACAGGAGGACCTCGCTACTTGCATGAACGAACTCAAGAGGCTATGACATACGTAATACATTTTGGACGTCCCAACGTACGCAGCTTTTTTTTAAGATTGCAGTCACTTGCAATCCTAAATGGTCAGAAATCAAAGATGTCTTGAGGCAAGGACAAAAATCTATGATAGACACTATGCCAATGCGAGGGTATTTCATTTGATAGCTAAGCACATGATGAACCTTCTGACAAAAGGTTGCATCTTTGGCAATACTAGGTGTAACATATATACGATGGAATGAATTTTATCCATATTATATATATATATGGGGTAACTTTTACAATTTTTTTATTTTTATTTTTCTTGTATATTTGGAAGTCGTGGATAACCATTATGACAGACAATCAATTTCTTAAATTTTAAATTTAGATTATCATTATCGTTTAAAAATTTTCTTGAAATATTATGTATAGGCTCCAAAATATAATATTATTGTCTGCCCAGCGAAGCGGGCGGGTATCAGCTAGTATACACATATATATATATATATAAGTTATTGATATTTGTTGGATACACTATTCAGAATTCACAAACTGGGTAACTTAAAATTAAAAATATTTCCATTTATAGGTGACCAAATACTTCAGAGAGAAAACAGTGATAATTGTAAAGTGCAATGATCATTAAAGGTAAATTATCAGAATTATCATAGATAACTATTTCTTAAAACATTTTATCTAACATTTTAGTAGATAAGATAAAATTATTCAATTTATGATAAAATATACTTCCATACATAACTTTCCACTGTAGCTTGATTGATACAGTAACATGTTTGTAACTGAAGGACAATGAGTTCAGGTCTGTCAGAACTAAAAGTTTTTGTGTTGGTATTACATGGAAATTAGGACAGTGGGATGTCTACTCCTGTGTTGTCCTTGTTACTTGACCATGGTTCAAAACTACAAAGTCTACCCATCAATAGACCTCATGTAGCAATAATGTCCTCTAATGCAATGTTAATCAGCAATAATTAATACTGCTTACATAATTATCATACGAAACAATGACACTGTAATAAGTACAATTACTTCAAATTCCACATTATAGATTGACAAAATTGAAGAAGGAAAAAGAGAATCAGTCTTCAAGTAAGCAATTTAGCCTCTTTGCCTTGATCAAATTTTTATGTTATACTTTCATTGCATATTATTTCACAATTTTTACATAGTTACTCTTACTAGAATTGTGTGTAATTTTACAGGATTATATGACCCATAAAGTTCTCTATTTTAAATCATACACATTAAATAAAAATTCCAAGTTAATCAAGATACTATTGATTAGTTGATTTTATGGGATATAGAGCAACAAAGGCAAAATAAAAATTTTATATCCTTTTTGAGATACTAAATTGCTCAAAAAGAAAAATCACAGCAAACAATATTTTCAAAAAAAAAAAAAAAAAAAAAAATTACCACTCATTGAGACAAGATCGATCTGATGCAATTCTTTTTTCATAATATTCCACCCAATGATGTGTTCCACCACACTTAAAATAATTGTTTTCCCTGGCTTTAGAACTGGCCTTGTGAAGAGTCTGGAGAGCTGACCTAGAGTAATACAACTGGTTATATATGCTAAAAGTTTATGAAATTAACATATCTTACACATACAAACATAAAAGAGGAAAACAAAAATAATTAAATTATCAACTATTTAATCAGCAGTTGAACAACAATTAAGAGAGAAAAAAAACTTTCAGTTCTTTACATTGATCAATGTAAAATTTCAAAACAAAAATTAAAGTTAATAGTACACCAAAATAAAATAAACAAACAAACAAAATAAAAAAAACTTACCACATAGCTTGTACAGATACTGGTTTAAATATATGGTGTCTTCCATTTGAAGTAACACTAAAGCCCCTAAAAAATTGATGCTTTATAAAAAAAATGCAATATAAATGAAATAATTTTGAAAATTACTAATGCGGTAAAATGTAGTTTTAGTTTAGTTTTTATTAACGTCGCATTAAAAGCAACACGAGGGCCATTGGCGACGGATCTCATAATTTTGAGCCTCGGTCAAGTGACGAGGACGACACCTGAGCTGGCACCCCCCTCCTAACATCCAGAGGTAAAATGTAATAAAATTTCTAACATTAAGAAAAACATCATGAGTTTTAAAATGGACATATTTAGAATCTTTATCAAAAAAAAAAAAAAAAAAAAACTTCATAAAATGTAATTAAATCTCAGACTGATAAATAATAATTGAAAATTACCTGTATATATTTATAATCATTAAAAACCAGTTTTAATTTTCCAATGCATCAAAATTAAATTATTTTAATGCCACCAAAAATTTAAAACTTTAAATTTTTTTAAAAGCATTTGGAAAAAAAAAAGTAACAAAAAAATCAGATAAGCCAGGAAAATAATGCACAGAAATGAATGAAAGAAAATAACAATGAAATAGTTTTTCTACATTCCCAAGCTGTAAGGTTATAATTACAAATTCTAATCATATCTGAATAGCTAAAAAGAACATATTTTTTACCCATCTCCATCAAGAGTTATTCTAGTGTCAGCCCACACAGGAAGTAAAAGGCCTATAGTGGTTTCCTTGTTGCAATCAATGCCCAATAAACAGCTTTCTTCTTGCTGGTACTCTCCGCAATTGTGATACACAACTACGAGGTACCGCGTTCGACTACTATGAATACTCTCTAGTTTAACCGCCTAAAAAGGGAAAACAACAAATTTAATAATAAAATGAAATTCATATAATTTATTTTGTCTGTGTCTGTCTGTAATTTTTTACATTAAAAAAAAAAAACAGATTTCTTTCTCAATTGAACAATTCATTTTCCTTATGAGAAGTATTTTGAATTTATGATTTCAATTTCAAGTTAGAGGAAGGGGGGGGGGAAAGCTATTTCCTCAAAATAATCAAAGTTTAAATTAAATAATATATTGAATATTGCAAAATAATAAAACTGGATTTCACGTATCTTGCTTTAACAATTTCTTTTAAAACAATTCTGCAAAAAGTAATCAACTTTTGTAAATTTTATATTATTCTTGGAGAATACTAAAAGAGATGAAACCATAAAATTTGTGTCTTTTCTGCATAATATTTTTAATAAAAGATAAAATACACTGTAATAGGATGCTGGTCTAAATTTTTTTAAATAAAAGATGCACGATCACTTTTAATCTTTTAAATCAGTTGGTTCCCAAAATCTGATACATACATTCTAAGGGGTATTATAAGCTTTTAAAAGAAAAGGTAAGAGATTTCTTCTATCAATATGGAAAATATCCAGCTTTTTTTAAAAAGAAAAAAAAATTAAGATTTGTATCATAAAAATCTTAATGAATGCCATCCAAAAGATATGCGTTGATTTAAAAAATTCTTTGTTGTAAAAAAGCTAGCATTTATAAAATTTTCAAAAGTATGCTCTGCAGAGTATTATGAATTTATATATATATATATATATAACCTACATTCACACAGAAGATATATGGGAGTTTTTTTTTTTAAACATAATATATTATGAAATCTGCATCAGACTTTTGAGACCCTTGGCAGAATTCAATTGAAATGATTTGCTATAAACATATTAACAACCTTTTTAGTAAATGTATGATCAAACGAAACTAATAAACTGTATTTTATAATTAGTGAAATTCACTTCTTTAAGTTCACACTTAAAAATGTTTGTTAGTCAAAGGCTGCAGTGAGACAAATATTTTTAAATGATAGACAAAATGAAAATCATAACTTGAAATGCAATACTTTTATGAAATTTATATAAATAAAAAGACTTATTGATGCTATAGAATACATAAATATTTTGAATCATAACTATCTAATGAAATGTTCCATATGTATATATATCTTTTTAATGAAATTAAAAAGATATATATATATATATGGAATATAACAATTAAAGAGATACAGATATTTCTATTAAAAATAACCAACATAGAATTTTATACACTGCAAATAAAGAAAAAAAAATTTACCATTTTAAGAATGTCATCTGCATGAAGTAAGTAGAGCATTGATTGCAAATGTTGTTGGATATCACAGGCTAGAAAAAAATATATCAATTATTAGTCTCATCAATAGAATAATTATCAAGGTAATAGCCATTCAATAGTTTTCTTCCCATGAAATTTTAAAAAGTCATCCTCAACCCATTCCCTTAACTTAGATGTACATATTGACTAAAAAAAAAAAAAAAACTGAAATACAGACATTTTGCTGGATAACAAATAATCAAGCCTTTTTATGAATATCACTATAGCCTTAAATATCACACAAAGTAGAAAATAAGTTAACGAGGAAAAATATGAGAATTGTTATTAGTGCTATATTAGGTTTCACCAATAGACAAAGGTATGGCTTATAAATAAAGAGACTGATGCTGTAAAAACTTTTATTTTGATTTCATATACGTTCACTTATTATCATTTTCAATATACACCCCTCCTCCATCCCTTCAATGCACATGTGAATCTTCCATTGTTTAAGACAGTGCAAAAAGTCTTCTGTCAACTCCTTCAAGAAGTGTGCCTCTTTCTCATTCACAATTTCAACAGACTCAAATATTGTTTCTTTTAATGCAGATTTCACCTTAGGAAACAGAAGTTGCAAGGAGTAAGATCTCTGAATAAGGCAGATGTAAGGAATAAGGATAAGGGGATACTGTACCAGGACTAGAAACTTCTTAACAGACAATGCGGAATGACTTGTCCTTTTTCAATTCAGGTTGCTTTTCCCTTTTTCTTTCATGGAGTTCAGCAAGAATATGGAGATAATAATGTTGATTAACAGTTTCACCTTCAGGACCCAATGTAGGGACACAATCCCATGAATATCGGGAAAAAAAAAATCACCATTGCTTGGAATTTTGATTTGCCCATTTGAGTTTTTTTTTTTTTTTTTTGGCTGTTTTTGGTTTGGTTTTATTAACGTCAAACTAGAAGCAACATGGGGGCTATTGGTGATGGACCTTGTAATTTTGAATGTTGGTCAGGTGACAAGGATGACACCCAAGTTGGTACACCTCTCTCCTAACTTCTACATCATGCCCACAGGAGGACTTAGGGCCCTGACAGATTTAAAGTGCATCGGTCCCAGCTACATGGTGGGTTTTTAATGGCATTAAGCATTGAACCCCCAACTCAACAAAACTGCCGGACGCGAATCTGATGCCTTAACCACTAGGCTATCACAGCAGATCTTTTTTGGCTGTCAAGGAAGATGGGCTCTTCTAGTACATGGATTGGCATTTTATTTCAAGACCATAAGTAAAAAACTACAATTTGTCACACATTATTATTCTTTCCAATAAGTTTGCGTCACTTTCAATGGCATTCAAAGTGTAAGTACAAACATTTTGTGAGCTTCTTGTTGCTCCAATATGAGAAATTTATGCACCACTTTAGCACACCTTTGTATGTTAAAATTGTTTTGTAAAATTTACCATATGGATTCTTTGCCAATTCCTACAGTCTCAGAAATTGTATAAATACTTAACCAACAGTGATTGAACCAGATCACCAGTTTTTTCAATATTATTGTCATCAGTTTTTTAAGTGGAAGGGCAACTTGAGCGTGAATCCTTTTCAATGCCTTCTTCGCCATGTTGAAAATGCTTAAACCACCCAAAAACACATTCACACTATAAATACACATTGCCATACACTTTTCTCAATAAATTATGAGTTTCAGTAGAGGTGTTTTCAAATTTCATGTGAAATTTCACAACAATTTGTTGCTCTATTATTACACTTACTTTTCCAGCAAAAAAAAAAACAAAACTCTAATGTGAATGAAAGCTACAGCTACACAGATTTGTTTACAGAAGTAAGAGATACTGCATTCGAAAGAGAAGGCTTCATACTAAACAGCTGTCGGTCACAGGAGTTTGGCACATGCATACTTCTGCGGTAGCATCACTCTCATTATATCTACACCTTGTACTTAATTTAAAATGAACTATAAAATTCTAACAACTTCAGCTTAATGCATATAATTATAACTGCCTATTATAAAGACAAATGATAACTACCATCCTTGCAAACAATATTTAAAATGTAATGTGTATGTAAAATGCTGCAAGTACCTCCATTTGCAATAGTTTTTCTGTGTACATGCAAACATTCATCATGAGGTAAGACCAGAGCAGCACCTTTTACAGCAAAGTAACATTCACTAATGCTAAAATAAAAAGATAAAATTACATATATTAGTAAAAAAAGATAATATATGTTTACAGTATAACTAAACTACTATATCTTTGAATGTAATAAATTTATTTCAAAACTTTTAGAATACAAACATTATACAAATCAAAAGTTAATAAAACTTTCTAAATACAAAAATGTTCTAATAACTGAACAGGAAATTTTTTATATATTCTACATGAAATCATTACTATAATTTGAAATATTAAATTAAATATTTTATTAGGTATGTTGCTGGTAGGCAGCATTCAAATATTTTATAGGTATGTTGTGCATTTATGCATTATTCAATCTAACCAGAAATTATTTCCTTAATCAGGTGCATCATTAACCTGATGAACTGGACATTCATCAGGTTAACCAAGTTCATGAATGTCCAGTTCTTGACCTTAGGTATAAAAGTTTACTAAATCACACAAAACAAAAGTTCCATTTAGATTAAATACACTATAAGATTAAAAATATAATTCAATACATATAAATTTTATTTTCAAAATTAGAATATTTTAAATCATACATAAGTATACAAGAAGACTAATAACATGAAGTTAATCTTAATCTATTTAAATAATATACACATATATTGCATATAGAGATGTATAATAAGAAAGAGAGAATACAGATAAATATATTTTCAAAAGCAAGCTGTACACTATCATAATTTATATTATTTATTTTATAATAGTGAAAGATAAAAATATTGAAGAACTAATGTTACTGTAGTTAAAAATTGGAAAAAAAAAAAAAAAAATCCAATTCTAGTCTATGCAATATATTTGTCACCGGTGAAATCTCTACATATATATATAATCTCGAAATACCACTGACTGATTCAGCACGAAATCTCTAAGACTATTCAACCGATTGACTTGAAATTTAGTATAGTTATTCATTTTGCGATGTAGACGCTAACTAAGAACGGATTTTACGAAAGTCTTATCCAAAATGTCATTTTCATCCGTTAATCTACTCTTATGCAAAGTTTGGCGACTTTATCGCCAAAAATGATATGACCAACGCCAAACGAAATATATTTTTTCTTTTATATATACTGTGTATTGTCACCAATTAAGTTTACTTGGTGAGATTTGCACATGCGAAATGGAAAAATACCAAATAATTTAATATTGAAGCGCTGATGGAGAATTGGCAAGATTTTGGCAAAGGGGCTCTTTATGTGAAATTTCGTGCATGTCGAAATTAGGAAATGTATAGATTTAGCGATAGAAATAAATAAGTTTGGAATCCCACGGTTGGTAAAAGTGTAGTTTAGCCCCAAAACTTAGCGGGATTTTGAAAAATATTAAAATGTTTACTTCATACGTAGTAGCGCATATGCAAGACAATCTTCGTTTACTGGAGAACCACCTCGCTACATTCATGAACAAACTCAAGACGATATGACATACATAAAACATTTTGGACGTCCTGACTTGCTCGACTTTTTTTTTTTTAGTATTGCAAATTTAGGACAAAAATCTTATGATAGACACGATGTCATTGTCAGGATACTTCATTTGAAAGCTAAGCACATGATGAATCTTCTAACAAAAGGTTGTATCTTTTTCAGTATTAGGTGTAACATGTATACGGTGGAATAAGTTTTATCCCTATAAATACATGGGGTGACTTTTAACTAACTTTTTTTTTTTATTTTTCTCATATTTTTGAAAGTGGTGGATAACCATTATTAAAGACAATCAATTTCTTAAAACTTTAAATTTAGATTATCATTATTGTTCAAAAATTGATTTTTTTTTTTTTATATTTTATGAATAGGTTGCAAAATATAATATTATCGTCTGCCCAGCGAAGCGGGTGGGTATCAGCTAGTATTAGATAAAACAGCAAATCCATGAATCAAGAAGGTTAGTTTTTAATCTATATGTACCAATTATAAAAGATGCCACATATTTTTAAAGGGAGAGGAGTAAATTTTATTCAGTTATTGATCTGATATACGACAGAATTTTCTAGCAAAGACTGCAGCAGAATTCTTTAATAAGAGGCCTTAACATTTTCTATCTAAATTGAAAGGTTTCTATAACAAGTATATTTCCTGAAATATCAGAACCATCCTTATTTACAATTTATATAGGTATTTAATTATTTATTCATATGTCATACTTACCCTTTTTTATCTGTACTTTCTTCATCACCATCAGTAGCTTCAGGACCATCAACCTCACTCTGAAAAAAAAAAAAAAAATTCTTATAAATCTTATTCCAAAATGATTACGTAACAATATACAACATAAAGCACATAAACTGTTTCCTAAAACCTTTTTATAAGATTATCGCAATGAATGTAATAATATATATATATATAATCTATAACTTAAAAACCTGAATTTTTTAAGGAAATTTGAGCGTTTATTAAAGAAAATCTATACAATTCTGTTATTCAATGTATTGTCGATCGGAAGTTACAACATTTCCCCATCTTTCTGGCAATTTGTGGATGCTACCCCCCCCAAAAAAAAACGGTATCTTTTGAATCAAAGAACAAATCGAGCCAATTTTTTATGCCTTGGACTGAAGTGAAGCGTATTTCGGAGAGTGCATTCAGCATCGACTGAAACAAATGGTAGCCAGAAGGCACCAAGTCTGGACTATATGGCAGATGGGGCAGAACTTCCCATCTGCTATTTTCCAAATAGTTTTTAACGGGTTGAGCAACATGTGGCCGAGCATTGTCATATTGGGAAATGAATGTCTTGTGTCTGGTCTCCCATTATGGCCGTTTTTCCTTCAATGCTCTCTTTAAATGAATCCGTTGTTTTTGGTACAGCTCTCCAGTAATGGTTACACCTGTTTTCAGAAGCTCATAATACACAACTCCCTTCTGGTCCCACCAAATACAGAGCATTATCTTGGCAGTGCGAATATTCTTCTTTGACTGGCTGGCTGACAGGGCTTCACATATGATTTGCTGCGCTTTGGGTTGTCGTAATGAATTCATTTTTTGTTGCCAATAATAATTTGATGCAAAAATGATCTTTTTTATGACACTTGAGCAACATTTCAAACATGCAAAATTGCCTTTCGACGTCTCTCAGCTTCACCTCGTGTGGCATCCAATTTCCCTGCTTATGGATGAATCCCAATGCTTTTAGGCATTTGGAAATGGCTGCTTGAGTCACGTCCAATGATTTCACAAGCTCTTTTTGTGTTTGACACAAGCCTTGATCGAGTAATGCTTCAAATTCTTCATTACCAAACTTTTTCGGCTGTCCAGGACGATCTTTATATTTGACGTTAAATTCCCCACTTGTTGAAATCACTTGAAATGCTGTGTTTTTGCAAGAGCATGTTCACCATACAATTTCATGAGCAAATGATGACTTTTGGCTGTGGTTTTCTTTGCAAAAAAGTGACTTAGCAAAACTTCCTGCAAATGCTGTTTTTTTGCCAATTTTCAAAATTTTCCATGATTGAAAAAAATATGATGTGCACAAACAAATCAAACACTGTTCACTGATTTTAACAACTTATAAACAGAGCTTCAAAATGACATGTATGTCAATGATTTGCTATAGAGCATACACAAGTGTTGACATCTAGTGTCAAATTCCAGTTTTGAAGTTATAGACCCAATATATATATTACAAAAATAATAGGTAACATAGAATTTTTTTTTGATACAAATTATATCAGTTAAATACACATACAATTGCAGCAACTACACTCTCACAAGTAAAAACTTACAACGAATGAATATCGGGGACAAACAATTGACCCAGTTAGGAATTCCTTTCCAACTAGGTTGTCCAGAAAGAATATTTGTGAGCCATCAGATAGGCAATTCAAACTTTCTCATGCAGTAGTTGTAATTTCCTTTTTGGAGTAGATTTGAATTGCCTACCTGAGGTTTTTCAAATATGCTCTCTAGATAACTGAGAAAAAAAAAGAATTCTCAACTGGGTCAATTATTAATTACTGATACTTTAATTTTGATTCATGGGAGATGAGCTGCTACCACCTAATCATGAGAAAAGTTGTATTGCTGAAGGACTTTTGGAATAAGATTTTGATGAGGTTATTTTTCCAGCCATAACTATTATTGATGTTTTTTATAGCATTGACTGTTGTTGGCATATTTATGTTAACATTACTGGCAGTCTATAGCATGAGATAGCAGGTCCATTTGACACAAATGTTTTAGCCATCTTTTATATATAAGAAGTTTATCAGTTGGATACCTTAATTAAATTTTAAGGCATATTTTAAAAAAAAATTTGATGAGAATATATTCAATCAATAACACTAGGCTCTGTGCTGCCATCTATTGTTCAAATTCCAGGTCATCACCTCAGTCATAGCTGTGGAGTAGCACCTAATATTTAAAAGTAGGCTTCAATTACAAACACCTGCAAGTCTGCAGGCACGCACTATAGACAGCTAACTTAAAGAAATTTTTCACTAGGCCAGTTATCAGGGGCTTTTAGTTTTGATGCACAAGAGGAAAAATTGTCATAAAATCATTATTACAGCAAAAGTATCTATAATTTTTAATGTTTAGATAACTATTCAAGAATCTCTTTTTACAAGCTAGTCTTAAATTAAAAATTGGTAATTGGTCTTAAAATGAATATAATATGCAAAAAATTATGAAAAGTAAAAAGAAAGAAATAAAAACTGAAAATAGAGAACATTTTTTTAAAATTAATTTTGAAAAATGTTAATGCAATAAAAAATTCAGAGTTTATTCTTACCAGGTTTTTTTCAAACCCACTAGCTTTTCAGACCTAAAGTTAGTGCAACAAATGTTCATTTAACCACAAATTTAATTTATTATAAAATATCTGAAATATTTTGTCATACTTTACATGCAAAAAAGACTTTTAAAAAGTTTTAATTTCAGAATTTCATTTTTATAGGACAAAATCAAGTCCTGATATAAAAATAAATTTCTTTTCTGAGTGCAATAATTAATGCCAAAAGTGATAATGCTTGTTTGCAAAATTTTTGCTCTGAAATAAGAAAAAAAAAAGTTTCTTTGATTCTACTCTTACAATACATAATATATGACAGTAGAAAAGAATAACATGATTATATTTTCTGTTTTTTTAAGCAGTGAATATAAATGTTCTTATTTGGGAGTGCACAGACACAAAACTTTTATGGTAAAAAATTTTAATAACTTGTTAATTCATTCACTGAATGCTTACACATTTAATGAGTGAGTGAGTGACTGTGAGGTTTTATGGCGCAAGAGCCAAGGAAGGCTATGCTGCACCAAACATTTGTTAAAATTAATTAAAATATATAATTTCTAAAATAGGAACCACACAGAAGGTAGTAATATAAGTTAAGAGTTAAAAATTCAAATCTGGTGTAAAAAGCCAATTTGTTTTAAAAAAGCAAATAAGTTATGGTGGGGGTACACATTTATAGAATAGTGTAAAATGTCATAACAAATAAAAACAATTTATACAACCTACCAATGAATTATGAATTTACAAAGCAAAATGGAAATTTCAAAATACAGATTCAAGTGCATAGAAAAGCTTTTAATATAAAGAATATTTTAGAAAGAATTATTACAGTAATATATGTGAGAACATGAAAGCTATATCAAAAGGAATGACTTTTAACCACATGGTTACAAAAATTATCCAATCCATGCAAGATGTCATTTTTAATTACATGCCTAGTGTTTAGTTTTGTACAATTCTTTTTTAATAAAACATTTACATTTTTTTAATCTTGTTTTGTGTTTTATTAATTCATTAGGATGCTATTAAAGCAACTAATTTTTTGTATTTATTTATTTTTTTTTCTCTTATTTGTAGAAGGGGCTTTTAGGAACAATATTAATTGAAATTAAGGTAGCTCACTAACAAAGATTTGGTAAAAAAAAGGATGAAGATTAAAAAAAAAGTGCAGTGTTGAACCAAAATGTACAAAAAAAAAAAAAAAAAGCCAAGAGAGTCTATTTGATGCAGAAAATGCACAACATGGCTCTGACAGAATAATAGAAAATAATTATAATCTCTAAATTCTCCAAAGTAATCATAAATGATTAATTAATGAACAAGAAAAAAAACCCAGTACATGACACTAGAACTTGGGTAATATTTTAAATTGTTAAAAAATAAATTTAATAGCACTCCTGCTTGTTATTGTGTCAAGAATAGTTGTCTTACATAAATGTTGATACAAAATGCTGTCTAAATGATACTTCTAACTGAATTTCAATGCAGGAAAGAACTTTTTATGCCTTAATATTTAGATTGTTCATTAGTTAAAGCTCTAAAATCCCAAAAAATGGCTTAAAATGTTTTTAAAATAACTGGAAATAACAATTTATAAAATTATTTACATAAATTGCTCTACAGCGAAGTATTAAATGATCTGATTGTAACTACAAAGCAATGAGTTCTTGCAAACATGTGTTCAAGTATATTAGCACACACACACACACACAAGAATAAAGTTAAATTTCCCCCACACAACTAAAAATAAAAATCAAATAAAGTATTGAGAAATGTCTTAATTAATATGCAGTTTTTAATCTAAGGGATATTAAGATTTATATATTAAATGATGTGTGTTGGTACATTCAAATGAGATTTCATTAAATTCTGGTCTTCTCTTGGTATTGATGAGGAGGGGGGAACAATATTGGGACTATCTGCGAAAACATTTTTTCTATTTCAATTCAAAATATCAATAATTTCATCCTGCTTAAAATTGAATTGACAAATTGTTTATAATAATATAACATATATAAAAAGTAAATTAAAGAGGAAGATTTTTCAAGAACATCTTAAATAACATATTATACATAGAGAAAGAAAGACTCGACAATATAAAATAATTGTTATCATAGACAAGAATATATAAAGTGAAGAGGAAAAATTGATAAATGAGTTTCTTTATACATAATTTACAAATTTACTTAAACACTTATCTATATGAAAGGGGAGGAGGAATTATCAAAATCCCTTATAATTTTTTTTTAAAAAAAATGTCTTTTTAAACGTAACAAAATTTCAAAGTGACTAATATTCATTCAATAGAATTTTTTTATTAATTTTTTGCATAAATATTAAAAGCTTCATTTGCTTAATCATATTCTATAATGAGAAAAATGAAGGATTTAAAATTTTTGCAGGTTCTTTTGCTTCGTTTGTAACACAAGTAAAAAAAAAAATAATAATAAATAAATAAAAAATACATTTTGTACATCAAAACATTTACAAGAAATTACAATAAAAGATGTTTGTCATTTAGAAATGGTAAAAAGTGAAAATGCATTTCAATCTCAGTTGCTTGCATTTAATAATCTATATATTGTATCACTCAACTCTCATGAGAAGGCAACAGATAATACAGATTTATATTTTACTATACAATAATGAGAAATATTATTCTCTTGCCTTTATTGCATAAACATAACAGTTTAGCATCAATACAATAACAAAAGTGACAGCAGTGAAAGCATTTGTCTCATTTTTTCTACACAATATTTTTCTGTTGCTTGCACAATAAACAAATCACATAACAAGAATTTTATTTTGTAAAAAGGCACAATTTTGTGGTGCAGTAAACACAATATGGAAAAACCTAGTACTATCTATGACAGTGATTCTTGCAACATTTTTGTAGTAATCTTCTGCTAAAAAAGTGAGATATCATAAAGTATATATATTAGCTTGTTTTTAAGGATCATTACTTTGTCTTTCTACATAAAAAGTCCTTCATATACCTCCCTCAAAAAGGTATGCTTACAATAGTTTGAGAGCCAATATTTCTAATGCATGTCACCAATATAATTATATACAAAAAGAAGTTAAGTAATTATATCTTCTCTGTCATGACCCATGCAATTTAAAAGATGGTTTGGAGAGGCCTGGGAAATATTACAATTTGGACAGATGGAAAAATATGTCCATTTGCAAACCTTCAAAAGGTGGTTTTGACACATCTACCCACTTTAACAGTAAAATGACAAACAGGAGCTTGCCTGTTATACTATTCATTGATTGGATGGGTCTTCCATAATTGTTAATTTGATATTTTTTAATTTTTAATATATTTTAAGGAAAGTGAGAGAAATATTTGAACATGTTAGAACATTGGTTTCTTCAATGACCAAATTATCACAATTTCATGACCAAAAAGTCCTATATAAGATGAAACCATTGGAAGTAGATTTCATGTTGTTGTGAAAGAGGTTTGAGAGTTTCAAGAACAGAAACAGCAACTCTATCTCCAATCTCAGTCCAGTTCCTGATGTACTAGAGGGCACTGTAGCTACCTGACAAGATCCAAACATTGACAAACCAGGTTTCAGTCATAATTGCATTAAGTGCCTCTTCAATAGCTCTGAAGTCTAAGCAAAAATCTGAATTCTGAAAGTTCAATTTCGTTGAGAAAATATAGACTTTACTGAAGACACTACTGCCACAGGCATTGCTTTCATCTCAACTGACATAAGAATAAATTTGAATTGCAGAATTAAGAATTTGATAGATGATTTCCAGAGAAAGTTTATGTAGATATACAGGTAAGTCACAATTTTATTTACTTTTGATCTAGAGTTCAGTTTGGAAGTGAACTCTTGGCAGAACTCTAAGTTAATGATTGGCTTCAAGGAATACCTCTCAATACTTTGACCTACCAAGCTCATCAAATGCATCCAAAATAAAGGTTTGTCTCTTTGTAATCTACGGTTATTTGACCAATTTCATATACAGATATTTGATGATCATTAAAACTGTTAAGCTTGTGGAAAATACCTGGCAAGTTCCATATTTCTTCTCAAGAGGTGAAGATTACACTTGTATAAAACTAGATTAAACTCTCATTATCTCATACCACAGACAATAAAAGCAGTACTTGATTGTACATTCCAATTTTATTAGATTGGCTAATGAACAGAAATAAATCTGACAGTCATATTCCAAGATTAGTCTAATCAGAGAGACTCTTTTCCACCAAATAATCAATGTGTGTTACTTACGATCTTAAGATCCAATATGTAACCTAAATATATACCTTTATATTTCAGCACTTTTTAAAAAATATTCAGAAGTTAATGGTAAGTAATATAAATAATTTATATGGTAAATGGTAAGTAATAAATAATAATTAAGACAGTACATAGGATATTAATAGAGATTTCACAATGGGCTACTGCATTAAATATTTTTTGAATGAAAACTGAATAAATATTTAAAATACGACCATAATTCAGTAGTGTAAGAAGAACATAAAAGCCACTTGATTAATAATAAAAACTATAATACTTAATAAAATAAATAGTACCTATAAAAATGGATCTCGGGCTCTACTTATGTTTTTAATCATACAATAATTAGTAAATATAAAGCACATTTCATTTTCTCATACAAATATATTCATGAAATTTTACAAAACAATTAAAGGTATTTTATAAGGTTGTCATGAATACAAATTATGAAAATTAACTTTTCAATCACTCAAGATGAAATTGTATGATGCAAACTATAATTAATTATTCAACATTTTATGCTATAAATTTTATTTTAATAAAGGTAGAAACAAAAAAACAAAAAAGTAAAAATATGTAATTATTTAAGAGATAAAATAATTTTAGATTGCTAAATGATAAAATCAAATAGTATAAATTTTTCTAGGTATTAAATCACAATTTATAAGTTCAATTACACAAAAATAAATACAGGTGGTTATCAAAATAATGAAAATATCTGTGAATAAAAGTGACATTTTTTAATGTACTTCCTAAGCATTAAAATATAATAGCTACCAGTTGTTGTTTTTTTAATAAATAGAAATGTATGTATTCTGGTGGTATCTGATAGCTTTATTGAAATTCTGTAAGCCTTGGATTTTTTTCCAAAGTGTAAAATGTTGGACCTCTCTGATTTTCAAAGAGGCCAAATTGTAGAAGTCTGTCTAGCTGGAACAAGTGTGACTGAACCAACCCAACTTTTTAGGAGTTTCTAGAGGTACTGTGTCTAAAGTCATGACATCATACACACAGCATGGCAAGACAAGCTTGGTAAAGCAAAATAATGGATGGAAAGTGAAGCTCAGTGAAAGAAACCAATGGGTATTGAAGCGGATTGTAATGTCTAAAAAGCAAACAACTGCAGCAAAAGTGACAGCAGACTTCAATCAGCATGATTATAGTTAGAAGGCACCTTCATAAACAGAACATTTATGGCAGAGCAACAATTCCCAAGCCATTTGTCACAGATGTTAATGCCAAACGTTGTCTACAGTGGTGTCACACTCACAAAGCCTGGTCAACTAATAAAGTGGATATAATATTGTCAGATGAATTGTCTTTCACACTTTTCCCTGCAACAAGAGAGGTGCAGGTTTGGAGGACACCTGCACAAGAATATGATCATGATTGTCTCCTTCCAGCTGTCAAGTACGGATGTGGATTTGTCATGATATGTGCAGCAATGTCAGGGTCTTCTGCTGGACTAATTGTAACCCTGATAGGAAGGATCCCCGGGGAGAAGTATAGAGAAATTTTAGCTGATTAGGTTCATCCTATGATGCAAGCTTTGTTTCCTGCACGAGATGAAATTTTCCAGGATGATAATACACCTATCCATGCAGCAAGACTTGTCCAATCATGATTTGATGCACACAAGGATAAATTTAAACAACTACCTTGGCTCACACAGTCACCTGATCTCAATATAATTGAACCATTATGGTCTATTTTAGAGCATTCAATACGGAATCGATAACCTCAAACGGCATCTCTCCCAAAACTTTCACAATATCTCCATGAAGAATGGTACATCATTCCTCTAAACACTATTCAGCACTTGTATTAATTGATTTCTAAGTGAACCCAAGATGTATTACATGCCAAAGACTTTCCTACACCATACTAATAAAGGATTATTCTTTATAAATCTAATGTATTTCCAATATTTTGATAACCTTAAGAAATAATTTTCAAATAAAAATGTTTCCTTTTTAAAAATTACAAAAATACACAATTATTTTTTTACTTGGCTTCCCATGATTAAAAATAAAGGTAGGGGACAATGATGATCTATTGATATATTTGAATGAATGAAGAGGGGAGCTATAACAAATGACTGAATGCTTTCATTAATAAAATATGCATTTATTTTATCCTATTAAATTTGGACTAAATTTACATGAGCATACTTAATTAATTGTTGTTTTCATCAGTTTATTATAAATAACAAGATAAAATTATTAAAAAGATGCATTAAAATTTTTGTTACTACTGTGAATATGTATATAGATACAAGAGTTGTTCTAGGTTCTGATAAATCCATGAGATGAACCTCATTGCATCGAAAATAGTTTATTTTTAGTAAGCATCATGCTTCACTAGACAGCTGTCAAAGTCTCAGTTACTTGTAATAGTAATCATGACACCTTTCTTGAAAATTCTTTGTTATAACTTTTCTGGCCAATGAGATAATCCTCACCTATTGTGAGCAGATTCCCAGAAAGAAACACGTTGTTTTGATTGTTGCTTGGTTTGAAGAGTGCAATGATTTATCCAGTTTTCATTGATTGCAGCAACTCAACAGAAAATTACATCAACAACTCAATGTGGCAGCAATCAAATTTTGATTGAAACTAACTTATGAACCAGTGACATATTTGTTTCAGCTCCATTTAACAGATGGCAGCCCCCAATGGTAATAGCAATTTACTTTAATGATGTCATCTGTCTTCAAATACAAGTACTTTTCAAACCATCTTCATATCAATAAAATAATATTCAGTAGTTACATCTAAATAGAAATCAGCACAATTTTTTTCATTTTAATAAGCTTATTAACATTTGCTTTAAGAATAATACATGGAATTTGCAAATTTATAGACAGTAATTTAAACATTAGAAAGTCAAGAGTCAATGTGTTAATTTCTATTTATCTATCTTTCTATAACATTCAACAATTAAAAGAAAAGTAACGATTTTTTTTTCTGAAAAGAAAAAAATAACTTATAAATAAAAAGTACAATTGTCACTTAAAATAAAAATAGTGGGCCTCAATAGAATTTGTAAAATATCATTTGTAGCCTATCTGTAACACAAAACGATTAAATATATTAAATAACATATTACTTATAAAGAAAATTAAATATAGATACAAAGAAGCTTATAACATTTTTCAGAATCTAGAAATAAAATATTCTCATACTGATATTTTATCTTCGATATCTTCAATGTATAAAAATAACAATCCATAAAGTACAATTCCTTCATATGCTTCTAAAATGACATCATTCAAAATTGAAGTATTCGTAGATAATGCTCCAGATTTACATGTATGTTTACAAATGTTTAACCTCTTATAAATTTAAAAAAAAAAAAAAAATTAAAAAAAAAAAACATGCTGTTTTAAAAAAAATGATCAGAAATCTAAATAATTTATCATAAATCATTTTTTTTTTTTTCCAAAACAAAAAAATTTCATTTCTAAATTAAAACAGAATTTAAAAACAAATTTAATAATATCCAAAAACAAATTGCTGAATTATAAATTTATAGTAAAATTCTGAGCAAAATAATTTAAGAAGTGCAGTTCTATCTTCTAAAATATTTGTAGAGATATATGATCTTAATTTAACACATAAATATTACCTTTCATTTTAAAATTGTAAATATCAATTCTGTGAAACTCTTTTAACAATTTTAATAAAATGAAAAAGAAAACTATTTTCAAAATTGGTTACAGCCTTTAAAAATTTGCAAAGATCTTATGCTTACTTAAGATTTTATCAATGTAATATAAACAATGCACTTTATATAAGGAGATACTAATATGTTAACTAAATTATGTAAAACAAAATATCTTTTTTAAAATTAAATATTACTAATTTCTAGAACACTGAAATATTTTTTTTTTTGTGAAATGAAAAGAGTTCAACTATGAATCAAGGAGCTTATCAAAATAACACCAACAAATTCAACAATCAAAATTAAATATAAATCAAATGCCTTACCATCTAAAAAAATTTAAAAATAACAACTGAATATTTTGTGAGAAGACACAGAAAATTAAATACAACGGAAGCATTATATACGCATTTTAGTTTATCTTTGAAATAGCTGTCACAATCCAGTAGCAACAACAATAGTTTCTCCTCATCATTAAACAAAATACTCATAAATACAAATTTTTCTAATTTATTCATAGATGACAATTCCTTAATGCAACTCAACATTAGTAGAGTAAATTTCTTCCATAAAAGTGATGTTACGTCAAAGTTCTTATTTGACAATATTACCTACTTCAACTATGTTTACTTATTCGTAAAATCAAAACAAATCCTTAAATGCACATAATGAACGATATAAATAAGCTTGTCTTTTAGATCAGAACAAATTTTGATTTAAGTATAAAACTGAACATAAGAGACTAACATTCTTACAGTTCTTATGCGCAAGAAAGGAATCTTTAAAAACAATTTTAAAAATGTCAACAATCTCTTTCAACTTACAGTGGATGCACCAGGGGAGTTAGTTCCGCACGGTGACCTCTGGACAGTGACTAAAGCCATACTCTCCCGAAACTACAGGCTTTTGATGAAATTCATATTAATCACACTCACTCATCCTAAAATCCCATATTATTGTATGCTACTAATTAAAGAGTCGCTCCTACTTTGTTTACGTTATATATTTGTTATCCACCCAATAAGTCCATTGTAGCATCTCCTTAGCACAAACTGCGCATGCGCCCTTCTTAAGCTCTTTAGGTACTTCCGTTTTATTCTGCTTCTATTTCAGGAAATGGGAAAAGAGCGCTGCATTTTTGGATGGCGAATAGCGCTACAAGAAAACGCATTTGTTTTTGTCCAATAAACAAACAAATAAATTAATTAACTATTGACAGTACATAAAATGATTAAAAACTTAATTGAAGAAGTGCCTTCTCAAATTATTTAATTACTAATAGTGAAACAACCCTTCTCTTTTATTATTCTTTTACTGAAAGACTACGAAATAACAAAGTTATTCTTATAACGGAAAAGAAATGTCATACATTGAGTGTTAATTGATAATTTATCTTTCTCCGAAATTACAATTTCAATTTAATTTATATTTTGCTCATAAGTATTAATATCACCTCACTGCACAAAGCAACTGAAATTGCATTATATAAAACCACGTCCTCAGATTTCATTAATGAATATTACGATGGCAATTTTATTGATACACTATTCAAACACAAATGAAAATATATAAATCTCAGTATTTTTTAATTGACAATATAAATATGTGATTCGCGTAATCATTTTTAATTTATATTTTCCTCTTTTCACATCATTTTATTTTCTCTGTACCCGTAAGGTAACAAAAAATAATAATAACTAAAAAGATGGCGGCACCCATACATGATGTCAGTAAAACCTTAAAAGATGCGCTTTTTGAAACTTTGACGTCTATTTTATCACCCATACATGATGTTAGAATTAGTGCAGAGCAGCAGATTAATGTTCTCGAAGTAACTGATGGTAATTTTAATTCTTAGTTTTTTTCACCTAATTCTTACTTCGAGAAATAAGTTGGGGAACTGAAAGGCGGGAATTGTTTGTTTATGTTGAAAAATACCAATCGTCATATTTTTGTGCGTACTACCGATTTGTTAGAATACCGCATTGTATATTTAAAACAGTTTTAAAGAACATAACTTTCAAGATGTGTGAAAAATTAGACATTTGCTTAAAATAATGTATATTTGATATCAATCTCTTGAACGTCATGTCAAGTTATAGTTTAGTGTCGATTTTCTTTTGAGGTCGTGAAATGATTAGCTAGATCTCTTATATATTATCGACAAAATTTTTTAGAAAAGTAATGTTTTAAAAAATATAGCAATATCTGCGTCAATTTTGTCCTAAAATTACATTGTGTAATTAAGAATATGTGTTAAGCCCTCTTAGTGTTACCATTAATATTGGAAAACCTTGGCAGCTTTAGAGGTTTCCAAGAGTGCATTTGTTGGATTGCACTGAATGAAAATACCTGACCTTTAGAAATTTACCTGATATTACAATAGTAATCCTAAGTTTTAATGTTGAGATATTGTCAATTTCATCAATGTTCTTCCAAGTATCGAATGGTATTTTTTTAAAAAATATACTAAGCACGAATTGCTCAGTATTAGTTTGTACTTTACCCTCACTAGTATTATATCCCCTTCTGCTTAAGTAATTCAAATCGCTTACCATAAAACTGTCACTCAGCATTTTAATACTTAACGAAGAAGAAATTCTTGGCTAAGGATTTACATTTGCAGGTGCAATTTCAAAAAGCTTTCTTTTTTTTTTTTTGTCACAGCTGTGAGCAGGAAGCTTGAATTTAAAATGTTTTATATTGGAAGTTGGTGACTGAAATTATATTGTTTGGAAACAAATAGAAAATGCAACAATTTTTATTTCTCGTGGTGAAATAAGTCCAAAAAGTGGAAGTCCAATAGTTCAAACAATGGGCAAGAGGTAAAGCACTAAGAGAAGGGGAGATTTAAAACTTCAGTGAATTCATTGATTAGTTAAAAAAGAACGAAAGTGCTGCCAGCTGAATTGAGTCATATTTATTCTAGTTTATTTGGTACTTCCCTGTTATAGTGGCGTCTGACAGTACATCACCAAGAGACTTGGAAATATTGCCAAGCTATGTTGTATTGCAGGATAGGCTTGGCATAATTATTATTTTATGGGTGCCACTATAACGTAAATACTGTTTTTTTTTTTTTCCCTATTCAGAATCAATGCCCTCAATCCTATGCAGTGAGGCGAAATGGCTCTTAATAGTTCAAATTAGAAGGAATCGTTTTTCTGGCATATCTGACTCACCCTCGTTCTTTTAGATAATATGGTTCGAAAGAATAGGTTATTTTTTCGATCCCCATCCCTAATTGTTTGAAGAAAACAAGGGCTAGAGATTGCTAATTTGGTTTGAAAATTTGTGTACTCCCTGTCTTATAATTGCTTGCTTCATGTGCTACTGGTCACTAAAACTGACATCTGTCAGGTTTTGGTAACTGCAGTTGAAGATGAATTGCAACACTCATCAACTGGAATAAGGATTTCTAAAAAGTCTGTATATGCATTAATATCCTGTTTTTTTCACAAAGATTGGCAAATCAGCCAGTCAATGGAATTTTTTTTAAAAAGAGGGGAGGAGACAGCAGATGTGTTGTTTCACCAAAATGGGAGTGTGCCATGAGATAGAGTTTCATCTATTCCAAACAAATTTACTGAAGCTTTGATTTGATGGCTGCTGTAGAAGCAAATATTAAAAATGGAGGCATCATGTATTGCTTGCTGTAAAACGATTGCTTGAGTCTCAATACTTGTAGTCTGTGAGCTGTGAATATTTTACTGTCTCATTACACATCTCATTTTGCTGATCTAGATCATTGATTCTTAATTGGTGCAAAACTGCCCCCTAGTGGGTGGATGCTGAGAGGTAGTGAACTTGTTTTGGGTGGTAGGGGCCAATATATGCATGTGTTTTGGCATTCAAACTATATTTAATTTTCCCAATTAAATTTATTGAATCAGTTATTCAATTCATACCATTTGTACCAGTATTGAAAAGTTATTACACAATGTTTCCAGAAACAGTAAATTTCACTCCCTACAATTCCGGTCTCTTCAGTGCCAATATTTGTGTTTCCATTGCACAATAGGAAGCAGGAATTAGGTATCTTGCCTCTAGGGAATTGGTGATACTTTTGTCTTTGTGTGTATTGACACAAAATGACATTCAACAATTCCTATTGGGAAGATGTTGGGAAATATAATAAGATAGGACTCCTGTGGTGCAAGATCAATATTGCTTACATGATCAATTTATTTGCAAAGTTCAGTGGAATTAATTCACAGTTTCAAGGCAACAAGTTCAATTTGATCTTAAAAACCTCTTCTTTTAAACCTTTTCATCTCACATTAAAATGAATGAAGAAACTGATTGTGAACCATCAAGCACAACCATCACACTAACATAAGTACTGATATTCCACTGACATGGATACTACTTTTTGCAGTGTAAATTTTTTTTTTTAATTATCTACTTAAGATTAAAAACAAATTTTTAAGCATTTTTTATGCATTGTTTTTATTTTAACAAATAGACTGCAATAACTGCCGGGGCAAAAAGTATAGAGTTAAACCAAACAAATTCGAAGTATAAGTCAATTGAAGAAAATTACTTAAAGACAAAGCCTCTTGTAATTCAATTGCCTTCTCTTTCCCCAAACCCTAAATAATGGAATTTTCACAAGGGCAGAGGGTGTTGAAAATGTTTCCACTCCTTGGGGGCAGTGTCTTTAAAAAGGCTGAGAATCTCTGATCCAGATATTGGCATTTAAACAGACAAAGGCTATATATTATTGAATAAAATTTACAGCAGTATGAACAATTAAAATGATAAACATGCAAAGTAATTAAAGCAACAAAAAAAAGAGCAGTTTTGTATTGCTAGCCCACATTATTCCATTGAAATAAAAGGTATAAATCAATTCTTGGAGTATTGTTTGGCACAGCATAGCCTGCTTTGATTCTTGCACATAAATCCTAACAGTCAGTCACTCACAATTCTTGATATATTACAGGAGTACTGTACATGTTTTTTTGTTTTTTGACTGCTTTTAATTTGGCTTTTTGATAAGATGTAGTAGTTGAGCACAGTTTATATATTGACAATACTTTTTTAAACATTAATTGTAATAATAGTCAAAATCTAATGCAATACTGACGAATAGTGCATCTTTATTAAGAAGGAAAATGAATATGAAACATTTTTTTTAAAAAAATTGTATTATATGTATTTTTTTTAAACAAAGAAACAAATAGAATTTTTCTACTTATGTTGATTTTTTTTTTTTTTTTTTTTTTTTTGAGACACATAAAAATAGCATTTATAATTTTAAAATTACTATCTAAACATGGCATTTTATTCATCTAATTAAAAAAAGTTTTTTCTATATTAATTCTCAGATTTATCTTGCATTTGAAACTGTTTTTCAAAAACAAAAAAAAAATTATATTAAAAGCTATTTTAAGAATTTCTCCTCTTTACTCGTTCGGCTCTTTACTGGTGTTAAAATTTAATTTTACAAAATACAATTCCCCCCCCTCCCCGATCATTTTATAACAAAGTAATGGTTTCAATAAAACTTTAACCTTATACTTCTTTTTACAAGTACTTTTATTTAGTAACTAATGCAAATTTGAAGAATTTGGTAAAGACCATTTTGGCAGAAAAATTATATTTAACATTGGGCAATCATGAACTAAGGTTTAAAGTTGTTTGAAATGTGGAGTATTATTTCTTTAATAGAAAAATCATGCATGGCAGAAATTCCTAATTACAATAATATAAAAGCTTGTGTTTCTGTTTAATTTGTACTGTTCTTCACACTTTAATTATATTTTTTGAATTTGTCTATGAAATAATTTATTTATTTTCATTTTTTAGCAATAGCTTTTTACAAATCTAAAGTTAGCCAAACATTCAAATCTTCATATCAGAATAATTATACATTTTCGATCAAAAAGAGTTCTTTATTTCAGTTCTTAGTAAAATTAAACATCACAAAATTTGCACTATTGAAATAAATATGCTTAACTTGTTTGATGTAATAAAGTTTTTCTTACATTTTCATTTCTATATTACAATATAGCATTAAAACATTGATTAAATAAATTTGATATTTCATGAAATTCTTTGATGGAGAAGGCTCAAATGTTTTCACATAACATTTAAATGCCTTTCAGATTTTAAAATGATTTTTATTTATTTATTTCATAGTATTTTCAAAATATTTGGAATTAAAAAGAAATGTAAATTTTATCAATTATGGTTATTTCATAAATTTTATCAATTCTTTTTTTATTATCTTTATTTTTGTTAATATTGATTTATTTTGATACATATCAATGAAAATTATGAAGTATTTTTAAATAGTATACAAATAAAACCAGCTTTAGGTCTTAAGTGGTTTGAATTGATATTCATCTATTAGAGCTACTCAAAGCTCATTGCAATGTATCTCATGATTTTGAACCTTGGTTAAGTGGAGATATAACTCACTAAATAATCCTCTTCTGTATTAGAACTTATCTGTTACGTTCAACTGTATATTGATCAAAAATTAATAATTGCCATTTTTTTTTATACATTTTGGTGATAAATATATTTTGGGAGAAAAAAAACAAATTTTCAAGTTACATGTTATATGTTTTTTAAATACACACTCACCTTTTATGCTAGGAATAAATTGTGCCTTCGCATATTGCTGACTCAAAAATGGAGAAAAATACAAAAGTTTTAAAAAGGAACATCACAAGAATATTGAATGTAGTTTAGATTTTAAGTTGTACAGTAATGCTTGTCTTAAAAAAAAAAAAAGAAATGAGTGAGATTTTTTCTTTATATAGAATTTGCAGTCCATTTGACAGAGTTGATGCTTGATCAGAATGCTCCTCTTGCAATAAGACAGTTAGCTTCTGTTCTTTTAAAACAGTATGTGGAGTCCCATTGGTCTAGTGCTGCTGAGAAGTTTAGGCCACCTGAAGCCACGGCAGAGGTAAGTAATTTCATGTTGTGTTAGTATCTGAAGGGCATTATTTACATTCCAGTTAATTAATGTTACAAATTTTTAGAATTCTGCAAATGCTAATCAAACTATTGTTAAATTGATTGATTGTTTTGTCCATTATTGTAGCTGATTGATTGTTTGGTCTTTTTGGATACACAGTAACAAAGGCTTTTATCTCTTTTAAAGTATTCTTATAACTTAATTGATATCAAAGCCAGAATGTTCTGAAAATTTACTTATTAGTTACTGCATTATCTAAAAGTTTTTGAATGTAATAGTACACCACTTTATCTTTAGTATATTTCTCAGGTCATTTTTATGGGGCACATTATTTACTACAGGTCAAATTCCAAATCATTGATACAGTTGCATGTATTACACACTGCATTATCAGTTTGGTTGAATTTATGTAAAAGCTTGGGAGTTAATTGCAATTTTGCAGATGATTTGAGTGTTAAGTTTTCCCTCTCTTCTGCTTTTTGTCCAATTGGTTATTATATCTATATTTGGGATGCTCCCTAAGAGTTTTGAAATATTCACTTGAATAAACTGAAACATTTATTGTATTGATATGGTTTGCCTATGAAAATCTGGGTACGATTATTAATAAACCTTTGTTTAACATATTCTGGTATATTAATACCAAGAACGGTAATCAAGATGCAAGAAACCTCTATATTTTATGAAGCATTGCATTTTAACTATTTCAATATCATTATTATTTTGTAATTCAGTTGCCAAATCTACTAGAGGTGCAGTTGTAGGCATTTTGATAAGAAGGAATCGGTATGTGAATCCTTCTAATATGATGTTGGTATTTGTCAATATTTGATCTGCTAGAATCTGATCTGGATGTATGGGGTCCAAGGTACTAAACTTGATTTTACCACTATGAGGTATATTTGTTATGCTGTCATGTCTGGAAATTTTGGCTTTTATTTTGGAATGTAAAAGTTGTGGGTGTGATTTCGGGATACAAGATGATCTTTGTTTATTCTCAAGTAATATGGAGATATTGATTGTGTTCTATTCATTGGTCTTAATATTAGTTCCTTGTCACTTTGAGGGGGGGGGGGGAGAGTATTTGAAATATCTGATATCAATCATGTTTTCATTCATTATGAGATCTAGATCATGGTTATCCTTTATCCAAAACATGAAATGAACTGGAGTCTGCATCAGATAAAATGAAGGGAAAATAATTGGTGAATCTGCCAAAGTTCAACTGATAATGATAAAAACACTGGTACCTCTTTCTTAGAAATCAACGAAAGAGAAATAACCAAAAATTAGAAGTGGCAAAATTTACAAACCCATATACAACATTAAACACCAACCTCTGTGCTTTAAATTGATGATTGCAGCTCTGCAAATGATGTAACTATTGTTTTTAATTGAGAAAATTAGTTCGTCACAATAAATTCAGAGCAAATGTTTCTTGATCTTGGCACCAGATAATTTCAATTATATGTAATACAAGAGATTATCAAATCATTTCTCTGTGCTTTTTGTTGCAATGTTTTGGTGACCCCACATTTTTTCAATATATTGTGTTTGAACCACTGCCTTTGGAATTTATGAAATTATACTTGTGATTTACAATTCCATCAAAGTCAGCTTTTTTTCCCAAGTTCTTTCATTTTACGACCTGTAGTCAAAATAGGTTATACTTCTCAGCTGTAGAGTTTATTTCAAATTCCATATCCTTACTTTTAAAAACTCGGATAATGTTTAAAAACACGCAGAATGAAAAAAAAAATCATATTTTTCTGACATTATACTATCTAAATTTGATGCATCTGTAATTTCCAACATGCTCTAGGGAGTTCCATCAACATATTTGAAATTAGGCACTGATACAAATTTCTGTAATGAATTCTGATATTCTGATACTTCCAATTTAATTTATATATATCTCCTCTTCAAAGCAACATCAATAAGCTCATCATTGACAACCTTCTTAAATAAGAATAAAAAATTTCATTCATTTTTTTTAAAAATAATTTCAGGCAAAAGCAGCCGTGCGAGCCATGTTACCAATGGGTCTTCATGAATCTATTAGTAAATTGAGGTCCAGTGTTGCTTATGCCATATCTGCCATTGCACAGTGGGATTGGCCAGAAGATTGGCCTGAGCTATTTGAAATATTACTCCGGAGCTTGGTGAGTGAGAATAGTTGTGCTGTTCATGGGGCCATGAGGGTTTTAAAAGGTAAGAATTTTACTCTGTAAGGATTATATTAATTTTACTGCATTAAATGTAATATAGTAGGCATTGAAATTGACATAAATATTTAATTCTCATAAGTTTTAAAGTTTTGTCATGATATTAACTGAAATTTATAATTTCTTTTCCTTATTGTATAAAAATATGTGTTTCAAAACATATTTACTTTGTTAATGCTTATTTAGTACATTTTATAAGATGTAAATTTATGATGATTCTTAATGCTGAGATATTATAGATAGATTTGTTAATGTCAGATACTTGATATCAAAAGAAATCCCTATTTATTTTGGAGTTTGTCAGTTCAATTATATGTATGTGTCGTGTTCCATACCAAGACTGAGCCATAAGTACAACAAGTGGGTGATAATCATCCCATATAGTGCTGTGCATGATGAATAATTTGAGATGCTCCCCCCCCCCTTATAATGTAAAACTAAGAAGTCTGATTGCAGTTCTTATAGAATGAAGACATATCCAAAAATGTATATGAGAGAAACTGGGTAAAATATTTTATAAATAATTACCTCAAATATATTTTTTCATACTTATTTAACTAGTAATCTATTTTAATTTATTCTGAACTATTGCAATGCTGGTTGTGATGTCTTAATAGAGTTTTTACATGAACTTACCTTGTATCAAATTTTATTAGAGGAAAGTTTTGAATTCTTTACATAAAATATCTCGATTTTTTTTAAAATTACATATCTTGTTTTAGTATTTGTTTGGAACCAAAATGAATTTCTAAACTACAGCAAATCCATTGTGTGCACTTATGTTTATAAATTATGTTTTAACTATTTAAAAACTTTATTTTGATTCATTTTTATGTACCACTTTCAGAAATATCAAATGAAGTGTCAGATTCCCAAATGCCCCAGTTTGCTCCTGTCATTTTACCTGAAATGCTTAAAATCTTCCTTCAAGACCAAGTAATTTATTTTAAAATTTCTTTTTATCTCTTGGATAATAAAACAATAGTTTTTAATGTAATTTTTGACCATTATTGATGTTTTTCATTCTTGAATATTTGATTTTCTTTTTACTTGTATAGAAATATGAAATTCGTACTAGAGGAAGAGCTATAGAAATTTTTGCTGCTTGTGCTGAAGTGATTGGTTCAATGACTCCTTATAATAAGGTAAATTTGAGATTTTATTTTAAGATTATTCTTTTGAACCCCCCCCCCCCCAATATTTCTTAAAACCTTTTTCTCCCATTTTTCAAAACTTGTATTAATTTTAGTGAGAAAAAAATTATTTAGTTCACTATGTAGTTTGTACTAATTAATGCAATATTTTACATAAATATAACAAATTAACGATGTAATAAAATTATTAAAACAAAGTACAATGCAGTACTTTGAATATGATGTTTTTATTTATTTATATATATTTTTTTACAGTCTGCTCCCAAAAATTTTCTGTTTCCTATTTTGACTCCTTTCACAGAAGCCTTAGTAAGTGCCTTGAAAACTCCAGATGGAATGACATCTGATAGTGGTTTGAAAAAAGATGTTTTAAATGTAAGTGCATAGAAACTATTCTATTCCTAATTTTGTGGTCTTAAATTAAATTGGTCTAATTGCAATGTTAGGATTTATTCTCACAGTATTGTTATGGCTGCTGTCCTTGATAAATCGACTATTTTGTTATTACCATTTTGGCTTTAGTTTGTCGTGATTATACAAACCAAATTGTTATTCATCATTGTTATTAAAGCAAAAAAAGACATAAAGATGATTTAAGAATTCTCCAATTGTGCTCTATCAAAACTGATTGAATTTAATTTTAAAATATCAATAAATTAAGTATCTGTGGTAAAGAATTTTAAAAATGTATTTTTAGACTTCTACTATTTAAAGAGCTTAAACTAGATTAACAGTGGAGGCTGTTGCTTTATTTCTCAAAGTATCAATCATTGACATAAGTCTAGTTTTTAACTGTTATGTATGTAATATCTGCAAAAGCATGTTATATATTTCACTAATTCGAAAAATATAAATGTTGTCAAAACTGTGGTGAGAAATTCCTCTCACTGTGCATTGAAATAGAGCATTTGATTGTCTAAATAATATGTTTTGATTTTATTTTAGTTATTAATTTTATGGTTTTCCCTTTTTATTTACATAAAAAAAAAAATCTTTAATACTTTATTAATTTTTTCATCACATTTCATTAGTTTTTGTGTAGTTAACAGAATGTAAAATTTTTTTGAAGTGTTTTTAATTTGGATAAGAGTTTTTTCAAGGCCATTGGTAATAATACATTTTTCATTGAATATTTGTTTAAATGAATTCCTTGTTTAGAAGTTTAAAGGAATTTCTTCAATTATAAGATTTTCACTCAAATAAAATTATTGCTTTTTATTTTTTATTTATTTATTTATTTTTATTATTATTATTATTTTTTTATCATTATTTGAAAACATACAACATGAAATGTGTTCCATTATGTATTTTGTGAAAACAAACCAATGAGGTTGTTTGCAAAATAAGCATGGATAAGTTTATATTGATGATTATTTTTTCGTAATAGTTTTATCTTTAATTTTATGCATAAACTTGTGTGGATATGTGAAATTTTTCTCTTAATATCCAACTTTTAATGATTATTTGTTTGCATGATTTCATCTAAATTTCTGTTATTTTGATACACATCAGTTGATTATGTATATTAATTTTATGCATAAACTTGTGTGGATATGTGAAATCTTTCTCTAATATCCAACTCTTAATGATTATTTGTTGCATGATTTCATCTAAATTTCAGTTATTTTGATACACATCAGTTGATTATGTATATTGGACCACTTAAATTTTTATTATTTTGAAATATTTGATCTTCATAGGCCATTTTAAATGCACATTTGATCTCATATGAAGAAATAACAAATTTATAACTTTACTATATTATGTAATACTTTTGATTTATTGTCCTGCAATAATTATAATCAATTTATCTATATTTAAAATCAGGAATCTAATAGACTTTTGTAATACTTAGGACCACTTCTTGTTTTTCTTTAATTGTCTGTAAGTGAATGATGTAAGCATATCTATATTTGTTATATATAAAAAAAATTACTATTAAATTTTATTATTCTGGTCATATGATAGTATGCTTTTCATTCTTATAATATGCCCCCCCCCCCATTTTTTATGTATTTTGTGTTTTGTCAAAGAACTATTCATTAAAACTTAGTTCCGATATTATATTCAACAAATTCTTGTTGATTATCATTTCCCCCCATCACAATTCCTTAATTTTTAGCAGCTTTTTAATCCTATATATTTTTTTTCTTTTGAACTAGGCTCTGCAAATATTGGTAAGATATTTTCCTAAACAAATGATACAATGGCTGCCCCATATTTTAGCACCTGTATGGAATTCCCTTACAACAAGTGTTAATACGTATCTTTTTTTGAATGTACATGAAAAGTTTTATTTTTCAATTGGCACTCTTTAAGCAAACTATTTTAAATATTGTCTTGTTCTCTTTCATTGAATTCTGTCAATGTAAAATATTTTATTAGATTAACTATAAATATTTTTTAAATATTTTATATAAATTTTTACTATTTCAGTATTTAATACTGAACTACTATTATTTGCAACAGCAAATGTAGAGAATTTAATTTACCTATGAATGAAAACATTCAAATAAATATCGAATTTTAAATTTAAAAAATTGTTCAGTTTACAAAATAATTTGAACATCTTTATTGTTTATTTTTTTAAAATTAAATAAATTTAATTACATAAATTACTTAATAAAGAGAAATGTTTTATTAAGTGTTCATTTTAATTAAACAAAAGATATTTCTGAGTTATTCAAATTAATATCAATCAAATGATATTTATATATTATTCTAATAAAAATTTAAGGTTGTATTTTTTTAAAAATTTCTGTAATGAAAATATATCTAGCAATTGAAAAGTAAAATAAACAAAAATGTTTCATTTGTAAGATAATTTTTTGGAAAAGATCAAAATAAGTTTTGGAACTTTGAACCTAACAAACCCTCTCTTTTTACTTATTTTGTTATTGCATCATTTTTGAATATTTGTTTTCTTTCTCTTTCTGTTCTCGTTTGTTTTGTTTTGCTTAACATTTTTAGATATGTACAAACAGTAGTCAATGCCTGTGAAGAGGCAGACAATCCTGTAGACTCGGATGGTAATAAAGCATTTTTCGTAACTTATTCCTTTGTATTATATTGTTTTATATTTAAAAATAATGCTTCTATTTTATAAATATTTGTATAATATCAATAATGTAAAATTATTTCAATGCAGTAAAAAAAAAAATTGGAGATGATTAATGATTATAATGTAAGGAAAACTGGTACTATTTATTATTTTAAAATATAAGCCTTAAAATAGCTTGAATTTTCAAGAAATAACTTTTGAATCGTACATTTACAACAATGTTACAAATTCAGTACTTATAAGTTATTTTCATTGTCTTGGCATCTTATTTGCCTTCAAAAGAGCATTTATTGTCACTATTGTCATTTACTGATTTTTTTTATCATCAAATCTGTTTGTCTTTTCATATGAAGCATTTTATTTTTAAAGTATTCTTTTTTGCCCTTTTGCGACGGGTCTGTCATGTATGAATCATCATTTAAATTGACTCTGGCTGGGTGTACTGCATGACTTTTGAATAGAGTATTTAAATAAAATTAATTTATGAATTAAGTTTTTGTTTATTCAATTTATTATTAATGTATTTATTTATTTTTAAATTTTATTATTAATTTATGATTTATTTATTTATTAAATTTTTGATTTATGTGTAGTTTTTAACAAAGTTAGGCTTAGCAGTATGAATTGCTTGTATCCAGTGAGAATAGTTCGATGGCTGAGGTGCCCGTCGTAAAAGGATTTAACTTCTGATACATCATTAAAATTTTATGTTTTTTAGTTCATCTACTAATATAGCTAATTGTTATATTTTAATTATAATCCAATGAATCATTGAAAATAAGAAAGCAGAATAATTTTTAATACATTGTTTGATTTATTAAAGATTTGCATTAAATTAAATAAATCAATATTGACTGAGTTGTTTGAGCATTTTAAATAGAAACATTAATTCAACCAGTTATGATTAACTTTGGTAGATTTGAAAGTTACTTTCCGTTGGAACAATGCCAAGATCTGTATTTGTGTTTCAAGTTTTGTTGGTATTCATCATATGTCATACCAAAATAGCTACAATATGGAATTTTGATATTGACTGCTTAATTTTAAAGTCAAAATATATTACTGATGAATATGGAAGATAACATATAAATTTTTTCTACAATGTTATATTTCTATAAGAAAAATATAACAATTTCTTTTTAAGATTATCAAAATGTTGAGAAATTTGATTACCTTGTCAAACAAGGAAGGAAACAACCAGACAAAACACATGTGATTGTAAATCTTACTAATGCTATCTTTTAA
>BMAW01025985.1:346619-370937 GCA_019974015.1 Nephila pilipes
TGAAAATAAGAAAGCAGAATAATTTTTAATACATTGTTTGATTATTAAAGATTTGCATTAAATTAAATAAATCAATATTGACTGAGTTGTTTGAGCATTTTAAATAGAAACATTAATTCAACCAGTTATGATTAACTTTGGTAGATTTGAAAGTTACTTTCCGTTGGAACAATGCCAAGATCTGTATTTGTGTTTCAAGTTTTGTTGGTATTCATCATATGTCATACCAAAATAGCTACAATATGGAATTTTGATATTGACTGCTTAATTTTAAAGTCAAAATATATTACTGATGAATATGGAAGATAACATATAAATTTTTTCTACAATGTTATATTTCTATAAGAAAAATATAACAATTTCTTTTTAAGATTATCAAAATGTTGAGAAATTTGATTACCTTGTCAAACAAGGAAGGAAACAACCAGACAAAACACATGTGATTGTAAATCTTACTAATGCTATCTTTTAACACCAAAGACAACAAATAAGTAACTAAATTTAATGAATTTTAATAAATCAATGTATTGTGGTACCTTGACTTAATGAATTAAGTTTGCTTTTTTGTCTGTAATTTGTATTTCCAATCTTCTATTTTAATTTATATGAAATCAACCTGATTTTAGATTCTTATAAATTACCTGTTATGAAAAGCTTAAAATATTGCTTTTCTGTTAACTATTTTTGTAGTTCAGTTTTTGATTCATTATCACATCAGATAACTGCAGGTAGCCCTTCTGCTGCTCTGCATCTTACGACTCGGTTTCATTCTAGCATGATAGGATAAATTGCGGGAACCCTCAGTATAACATTGTAACCTATAATACAATTTTGATCTAACATGATAAGAAAATTGTGAAAACCTTATAATACTGTACTTCTACTGTACTAGATAACATGATCTTATTATTCAACACATTTAAAAATTTAAGTTTTACTTTAAAATTTAAAAAAAAAATGGCTAGAAAAAAGAATGAGAATTGTAGGACACATTTTGTGATGTCTGTTTTGATACATTTCACACATATCAAAACATATCTAAAAAAGTATTTAAAAAACTATTTTTTACTCCATCATTAGAAAATAAAATCAAATATGCACACAAAGAGGATGAAATGCAAGCCAACAAATAAATCTTTATTCTTGAATTACATTCGTTTTGGTCACACATCTGTGAAAGGGTGTGGTAACGGCTTTACATAAAAAAATGTATAAACAAATTATAATTTAATTGCTTATAAATTTATTAAATTAAGGGCACATTACTTTTCATTTTATGTTATGCATACATTTATATTTTAGTAATATACATACATTTATATTGTAAATATAAATTAAGTTTGAGTGGAATTTAAAAAAATTGAGCTTTTACAGAATTTTAAAAAACTTTTTTAATAAAACTTTGGAACATCTCCTCCCCCTATTGTTTTGGCTCTAGATCTCATATAATATGGTTTCACACAACACAGCATTTTCTAGAAACCTATCTACCATGTATAGGCAGGTTAACTATACTTCTCCTCGGTTGGAGTTAATATTATTGAAACATTTCTAAAGAGATAAATTTTTTTATTAAAGATATTGGAGACTTCAGAAACAACAGTTTGATTTGAATTCACATGATGAACAATTCTTCCCAGTGCTGAAAGGTTTTTTTTTTTTTTTGCTTTCATTTGATATAATTGTTTTCCTTTCTTTTAAAGGGCTTGTTAACCCTCCAAACATTTTTTTTTTTTTTTTTTTTTTAACTATACCTAAAGCGATCCACTTAACCACAGCTACTGGTGGCGAAAAGATTTCTTTTTTCTTTCACAACATCTCCAAAAAAGCATAATATACATTCAGAAAATATACATTTAAACTGTTTTTGGCAAGATCACGGCCATACAGAATTATTTGTTTGGTCGCTTTTTGAAATTGGACAGGACGGGATTATACTTGCATAATGCTTAGAGGGTTTAAATGTATTAAAGTTAATAATAATTAGGAATGAGAATTAAATAATTTAAGATATTTTAATCAAATTATGCACAGAACACATTTGACTGTATAGTTGCTCTCTTTAAGTAATCTAATATGTAATTTGAAAAGCATCACAGTTTGTACTAAAAGAACACAAAGACTAATATTAAAATAGGAATATGACGAAAGTTAGTATGTATGTTGAAAGATTTATAAGTTGAAGTACTTTTTTTTTTGTTATTGTTATTATTCCCTGAATTATTTCAAGCTTTGAATTTTTAATTTGGTTTTGATTTATGTTTAAATATGAATTTAAAAGTTATTGAAGTTTCTATAGGCTTTTTAAATTTTTTGAAGTATTTAATGACAAGAAGTAATACCAGTTTATCTATTTCAGGTGAAGCCCTTGGTTTTGAGAATTTAGTTTTTAGTATATTCGAATTTATCAATGTTTTAGTAGATTCTTCCAAGTATAAAAATTATATCAAAGATGGAATGACAGATTTAATTTATTACATATTGTTATACACTCAAATTACAGAAGATCAAGTAAGATTTTCATTTTTAATTTCAGTAATAGTTAATGTGATATAATAATCATACATTTTCTAAATTTGTTAAAATGTTTTTGATTTTTTTTCTGTCTTAACATTTTTGGTGAAATTGAAAAATGAAGTTTCTGTAGCATGAATTTTTTTTTACCATTTTTTGAATATTAATAAGATTTTTATTCTATATCAAATGATGTAATTCTTAATGAAATATAACAGAAGGAACCTTTTTCAAATTAGTCTTGCTATTAATCCTACTGATGTGTATTTATGTTTTTCTTGTAGTACTTCAGTATTTTTTTTTATCATATTCTTTTATTACCTTAGTTTGAAATCTGAATATTTCCCCTTGCTTAACTGTGTTAAGTATCTCTTGTACCATGACAAGCTTTTCAAATATTAAAATTGGAAAATTGTTAAAAATATTTGTTTGTATCTATCTCATAACATAAGATAAAGTAGAAAAAAAATATGTAGTTGACAAAATAATTTGCATAATATTGTAAAAGTAATCCTGCAAACATATTATTTTTATCATTAGCATTTTTTTTTTTTTTTTTAATATTAAGATATATATCATAAATGGAAATTTAATAGTCTGAAACAGAACATGTAAGAAGATATTGACATAATATTAGTTATTAATATTTAGATCGAAATTAAATTAATTGTATTGATTCATTATCTTCTTGAATGCTAATATGGATAATTTCATATATTTATAGATTAAAACATGGAGTAATAATCCTGACCAATTTGTGGAAGATGAAGATGATGATACTTATGCATATTCTGTAAGAATATCAGCGCAAGATTTGTTATTGGTATGTATTGTTACTAATTTCTCGTTTTAAATTTGATTTACATGAATTTCATTGTAAAGAATTATGCGGAACTGTTTTTTAAAAAGTTCATAAAATTTCTCAAGGCTCAGTATGGACAGAATTTTTTTTTCTTTTTTTTTTTTTAAATTAAGTGGAAAAGAACTTGAAATGTATCAGTGAACTAAAATGTAGAAAATGTTTTATTTTGTCTCATATATTTTTAAAATTCTAGTGCTGATTTCTCCCCCTCTATTCTCTAGCATTTAGTAAAATAACAGTAATGGAGAAAGATTTTCAATATTGTAATCCGATTTCTAAAATTTAGCTTTATTTGGAATAAAAATTACTAAGTCATTATTCTTGCCATTCATTACTGGCTTATTAACAAAATTATACTGAAAGGGATTGATGCTATATCTGATAAAGATGAATAAGTAGAAATGATACCTTTTGCAATTCACATATCATATATATCAGAAATCTGCATTCAACCCTGTCAAAATCTGTGTCTTTTTCATATTTTAATGAATCACGCACACATATAACACTCATCAGAATTTACATTCTATTCAAAAGTTTCATTCCAAAGCATCATTTTACGACAGCATTTCGACCACTCCCAACCGAAACAAGAAAATGTTTTTTCTCCCCATCTGGCGCCAGCACCCTGACGACCTCTCACATCAAATTTCGTAACAATAAGTAATCAATTATAAAAATCACCACATTTGATGTAACAGAAAAATATATCAAATTCAAATCTTGGATACCTCATTGCTAGATGTGGGGGATATTGTCATATCAGCAATAATTACCCCACATATATTAAAAGTTAAGATCATCATTTTTGTTCAACTCATTATATAACATGTACACGTATACACTGAAATGTCAATGATCATGGAATACCTCTTTAGGTTAGACCTCTTATTGCCTGTCAAAGTGCAGCTATTCAATATGACATTGACTCAACAAGTTGTTAGAAGCACCTTGATGAAATATTCAGCCTTGTTGCCTCTACAGTTGTCCATAATTGTAAAAGTGTTGCTGATGCAGGATTTTATTCATGAACTGACTTTTCAATGATGTTTCATATATGTTAGAGGGGATTCATGGCTGGTGATTTAGGTTGCTGAATTAATCATTGGAAGTTCATATTTTTCTAACCATTCACAAATGATTTTATGGTGCTGGGTCATCTTAGAGAAATCTACCAGGTTACCTTGTGCAAATTGTCAACAATGCCTTGTTGACAATTTGCACAAGGCATTGTGTAACCTGATGGTGCCTTGTGAGTTTTGTGCACCACATTCAAACCTTATCGTCAGCTGTTACCAACTAAAATCGTGACTCATCTGACCAAGTAACCTTTTTCCACTTGTTTAGTGTTCAACCAATATGCTCATGATCCTATCAGAGGCACTACATCTGATGGCATTTGGTTTGTAAAGGCTATCTAGTTAGTCTTTTGCTGCATTATCATTGCCACATCTGTCATACATCCTGTATTGATTTTTGCTGTTATTTGATGTAGAGTTACTTGTCTGATAACACTGACTACTTAATACAGACAGTGCTGGCCTCAGTCATTTACCTTCTAACTGCTCAATTTGTGGACGGAAATTGGTTCTAAAATTGTGTATTTTTTTGTTGCATTAGGCCTTCAAATGCCACAATTTAGTGGACAATGAACGACATTGGTTGACCAAAACATAAATTACATGTCTAATACTGTATATAACTTATTTCAGTGGTTAAACAGGGGGAAAGCAGGATGCGCTTCTCAATAAAGGAAGAAAATACATGCCCACAGAAATCGCGGGATGAGCAGCCAGGGGGTTAAGAAGATGCGGTTGGTCACTGCACTGTCCAAATTGGGATGTAATGCCTGAAGTTATGTATCCCAGCACAGTCTTGACCCTGTAAATTGAAAAATTTTGTATTCCCATACAAATTCCAAAATGAAATGGCTCGTGCATCTAGCTGCAACTAGCATTTTGCATTCTAAGTCTATTTCCTACTATGTGACCCTAATAATCTAAAATACTTTTCATTTAAATCACTTGAGAACAAATGAAAGTCTTGAACAATGTATTTTTCATTTAAGTATTTCTTAACTAAAGCTACTGCCATTACATACTGATTATCCATGACTTGGCACTTCAGTGTAAATATGTGCACACAGACATATGATATATTTTGAAATTGCTTCACTGAAAGGAGATAAAGAAATTATATTTATTCTATTTGCATTTCCAAAATACCATTCCATAAGATATCTCAATTGTTACTGATTTTATTGATCAGAAATATATAAAGAATCATTGAAGAAAAATGTTATTTTTAATTTATAATAAAGATGATTTTTGTGTTTATATAATAAAGTTAATGAGACATGGAATTCATTATATAATATTCATTTGAAATGATGTTATATTTATTAATGTGATCTTTTGAATTCTGTTACTTGCATAATGATTGTATAAGCATTCTATGCTGATCTGCATCTTTTACTTTTTATATATATGCATCATTTACTCTGCTTTTATGAACATCATTAAAATATATTTGTTTTTTAATTTTTTGTGATATAATTTCATACTATTTCCTATTCAGTTATTAGCCCAAGAATTTGAAGACAAATGTTCTGTGAGCTTATGTACGGCTATAACTCGACATATACATGAAGCTGACAAAAATACCAATCCTAATTGGTGAGTTTTTTGAAGGAATAATTCTGTATTTATGATTTTGTTTATTAGTTCTTACAGGGTTTTCATTTTAAAATTTATTTTCTTCTTGCAAATGTAATTTTTTTTGTCTGTTGAATAAGTTATTTTATATTTGTATGTATTTTAGAATTTAATTTTTCATTGCATATTTTTTAAATGTAATGTTAAATGTAAATGTATGTAATGTTTTTTGGAGTATATATATATTTTTAAAGAGCTAAAAAATTTTATAGGTAAGATTAATGTTACCCTTCCCGATTTAAAATTGATTGCAATTGTATCAAATAGGTACATTTTATGCTTAAAATAGACTTTTTTTTTCTTTTTTTTTTGTAAATTTTAAGAATTTCTGGCTATAAACTGTTATCTCCTGTGATTTATTACTAAATTGTGTACATTTTTTGCAATAGATTTCAGTTAAAAATAACTAATTTGTTCCATTCTAAGAATTTTCCTCCAATAGGAAACAATGGACTGAATTTAAAACACCAAAATGTGTTGCCTGAGAATTCCTTTGATACAAGACTTGTAAATGATACATACTTGTATCATTTACCATCAAATACTACAAGAAAGTTACTTGTAGTTTTTATTTTAAAAATTTATAGATTTTGAAGGAAATACTTGATAAGAGCATCACAAGTGTACTTGCAATTAATTGCACAGTATTTGTTTGTGTTTTAATTCTGTATTCATCTTTCATCTGTAAATAAGATTTTATTTATTAATTTTTTGCTTCAAATAATTGTCAACTGGTCATTAAAGACAGGAACTAGCTTTTATCTTTCATTCAATGTATGACTGTAGTGCCTATAAAAGTTCAAATACTGATTGTTTTTTTATCTGTCCAAACAAAAATAATTTAATATGTTTCAATAATAACTATAATAAAATTAAATTTCGAATCTATTATTTTATAGTATTGTTTCATTTTCAACTGTTACATAGGTGGAAAATCCATGAATCATGTATGCTTGCTTTAGGCAGCATTAAAGACTTAATAATTAGTGGCATTAAAGGAAATAGTTTACAGTTTGATATGTCAGGATTTATTCATTCAGTTGTATTAGAAGATCTCAATACTGCAGGTGAGAAAACTTTTCAATAAATTATATACATTCAACTTCCATTTTGTAATTTTTTTACCCCACTTACCTGTGAAGTCTTGTTAATTAGGTATTTTTTGTTGATATTTTTCTTAGTGTAAAACTGTGTGGGTTTTGTTATACTGTACAAAATTTATAATTGTTTTGTAAATTCAATAATTTGATTTTTTGTATGAGCAAAAATACTTTTTTATCTTAGAATTTGTTTAAAATGTTACTCATATATAAATATTTTGGAGAACTGTTAGAAAAAAAATGTTTGAATTGTTTTCAACATTGATATGTTTGAATTGTTTTCAACATTGATATTAACCTCATTTCATAAACCTCTAAAATAATAATCTAAATCAGGATAAACCAATCCATGGGCACTTCTTGGTTTTAACCTGTGGCCCGCTGAGCTGGGTCATCTGAACAAAATTTTAATTTTTGATGTATATAAAAGAACCAAAGAACATTACTCCATGATCCATTCATGTCATATCCCATTATTATAGGAATATCTCAGTACATTGACTCATTTATCATCCCAGTTTTTCTTCTATTTTCTTGTTCAGAAACAATTACATTGTTAAAAACACATAGGCAGTCTTGCGTAAATGGGTTATATACATGATGTTTACTTAACCAGTAGACCTATTGAAAAGTGTAGATGTGCATTCTTAGATACAGGGAAGTAATGCTATGCCCAGAACATTCAAAATAGCAGCATTCGTTATGTCTGCAGCTAGCCTAATATATTTGACCAGACTGACTACTCTGTGTTTTTTGAACATTAATAATTTAGGACCAGAGTTGTGTAGGTAACTGCTGGGATTTTTTTAAATTTACATTTCTTACAAATACATTTAATTCTGTAAAACGTAATTTCCCTTAATTTACTATAAAATGTTCTTATTTTTTGTAATGAGACTCAAGAAGATTAGTTGCTTCCCACAACCCGAGAGATGGAGGTAGTGGTACTTTTTAAAGTGAGAATTTGAAATGGCATTAAAAGAGCCAAAATTAAACAGGTTATAAAACAAATTCGATACACACATATGTATGTGTGTATATATATATGTGTGTGTATATGTGTAATGTGTCCCTTCGAAATAAAATGCGTTTCCAAAGCGACCCCGGAGTCTTTTGGGTTAGATAGGCCTATTCAATGTGGCATTCATTTAATCAACTTTGGGATGTAGAAGTCTTGTAACTGTGGCTAGATTACAATTTGTTTTGTTTGTTAAATAAACTGTAACAAGATTTTAGTATATTTTTTAATGATTAATTTTTGAGTGAGGGAGAATTTTCCAATGCTCCGTTTAGCTTTCCCATGTTATTAGTTAAATAGTTGAAAAATTATTAGTTGTGTAAAAAATGACCTTAAATAAAAACACCCATTCCTTTCCAATTACTTATGCGACTTAGAACATTAAATGTCATGTAGGATTATTATACTATTTGATATATAATTTTGTGCTTTCATTTTTCTTTTTTAATGGATACAAATATAGAGATTTTAGTTAACATAAGTATGGAAATTTATTTTGTTCATTAATGTTGTAATTTTCAGGGGAACCTTTCTTGCTGGGTAGATGTCTATGGTTTGCAAGTAGATATAGTGCATTATTAACTGAAGATTTAATGAAGAGGTCAGTGATTAAATGCTTTATTTTTGTACTTTTTTCATACATTTGCAGGTTTTCCATTTTGTAAAAAAAAAAAAATCAAATGCTTTGAATTGTCACTCACCTTTATGTGAAGAAAATGCAAGTTATTAAAAAAATATGATACACTTAAGAAATTAATTTTATTTCCTTTCCATCTAATGCTAATATTCTATTTGATATAACTTTAAATAAAATATTTTGACTAAAAATGGGAATTTTGTTTGTATATTAAAGGTTTTTACAAGCCACTGTCAGTGGATTGCAACCTTCGCAACCAGCTACTGTTCGTGTTTCTGCTGTGAGAGCTGTATGGGGGTATGCATTCTAATGATTTAAATTACTAAAATTATTTATATGTACTTTACTTATTTCAGTATGTAAAATAATGTACTTATATTTCCAATTTACATGTTTATTTTTGTGAAAGTTTTATAAATTATGTAAACTTGGTTTATAATTAAAGTAATATTCTTTGTCCTTTTTTTTTTTATCTTCAATCTAAAAAAAATCATGCAATCTATTCATGCATGAATGAATTAATTATATAATTTAAATATATTCTGTGATATATTCAAGTCAATCATAAGTAATCTCAAGATCTTAGTCCTTCTTGGTTATTCAAAACAATTTTTGTTTTATGCTGTTTCCTTTTATTATATAAACTTATATTTTATAGGTTTTGTGATCATTTGAAAACCACTGAACGTGTAAATATGATGGCTCCATATTTAGCTCCTATAACAGAAGGACTAATTTCTCTAGCAGTCCAGTTCTCTTCAGAAGTATTGGCTCTAGTCTTAGAATCCATTTCAATCATCATCACTGTAAGTGTACAGAAATAATGGACTTTGATTTATGTTGCAGATTTCCTGTTTCTGCGCTTCCCGATTTTCTGATTAAAAAATACTGATACTTAAAGGGACTAATAAATTTAAATTTTTAAATGTTTGTGATTACCACATGACCAATTAGCTACGTTTGTCATTTCATGAATTTTTTTTTGAGCTTGTCCATTTAAGAATTCCATTTAAATTCTATGTTTCTCATTTGTTTTTGTATTTAAATAGTATAATTATCTTTAGTTGTTCTCTAGTCATATTTGATAATTCTCTTCAATATTGTGTTTTTCATTTTGTATCATACATATAGAAAGATAAATATATCTTTTTGTAAATATTTTTTAAAAAATTGATTTTACCATTCTTATTGATATGAATTGAATTCTAATTTTTGGAATAAATTATTAAAAAAGGTTAAATAGAAAATTTGCAATTTATTTTAAAGGATACCAGGACACAGTAGGGAGAAAATAAAATACCAAATTTAAGACTCATTCTTTTTGTAACATTTTTGTTTAAAAAATTCTTTTGTAATGTTTTGGATTTTTGTGTGCTTAATAATGATATTTTAATCATTTTATTAAACAGTAAGAGTATTTTTTTGGGGGGGGGAGGTAAAGCTTTTCTTTCCCTTTGAGTTGCATTTGGACATAATTTTTCACAGTTATATTTGCAGTGAAGTACCATTTTTAAAAACATTTCATAAATATACGAAATATTTTACTCCTCATATTAAAAACAATGCACAAAATACAGTGGGCCATTTTTTTTTTAAAATGATATTACTATATATTTCTATGAAAAAAAAATTATAGAACTTTGAAATTTTCCAAAATTTAATTTGTTTTCTCTTTTTCATATCTAGAATTATTTCTTAGCAATTATGTATTACTTAGAGAGAAAAAAAATTTTAGATTCACTATATATGCATAAGTATAAGAAAATCTTTATAGCAGTGTAAAAAATTTGGAAACTGTGAATTGTTTTCTTTAAAATGGTACCTAAATGCAAATATTTCTCAAAAATCAATTTCTTATTTAGCTAAGAGGAGAAATTTCTTTTTGCCAAAAAAAAAAAAAAAACTTTTGTAATGCTATGATATGATTGAAATATCATTATTAGCACATACAAAATCTAAGCTCTACTAATAATTTGAAAAGATATATATCTCAAAAACAAGTTTTAGATATAGTATTCCACAATTTCATCTCATGTCCTGATACCCTTAAGTAATGTTTGTGGAAAATGGCAAATAAATAAGCATGTATGTTATAATATTTTTAAGAATGATTTAATACCATTGCAAAAATTTCGGAGTTGAAACGTATAAAACATTTGTTACAAGTTTCAGAAAGTTCTTTAAATTAATTGTTATTTATGTAAAACTATTTCTGTTGGTAAATTTAATACTGAATTATTGGTGGATCTAAATGTTAAATATTTGGAATACTTTAATAATTAAATAACTAGCTCTTGTTGCAAACAATATAGTGGATTTTCTGTTTGTGTTTTTAGATTGATGAAAACTTTACTGCTCAATATGAAAACAAAATATCACCCATTGCCATAGCTGTGTTTTTGAAACATAATAGTGGTAAGAAATGCTGCTATCTTAATAAAAAATAAAAAATGCTGAAATAGAATAGTATAAGTATTTTTAAATATTTATAATTATGGTAATAACATTTAATCATAATGTAAATACAGTTGTAGAGTGTATATTTTTCCCAAAAAATATTGTCTCATTCATCATTTATGTAATTTCAACTAACACGAAAATTGTTTTTTAATTTTTTTACTGCATACACAGGCCATTCTTTGCTGAGGTAATAAAAGTTAACATCTCTTTACTGACAAAATTGTATTCTTTTGAAACAATTCATCATTCTTGATCTTGTTCTGTAATAAGAATTTTGAGGAAATTTCTCCCTTCTCTTTTTTTTTTTCTTTACTTGGTAAATTTCATTTAAAATAATCATATATTGTGTGAATATAGTTTAACTATTTGTTCCTTCTTTCCTTTCTGGGTCTTATTAATAATTTTGTTTTGGAGCATTTGAGGAGATATTAAGTATTATTGTTTATAATTATCTTTAAAAAAAAAAAAAAAAACTTTTTTTTTTCAATGAGATGCATAAATTTTGAAGTAATTATGTGTCTCTATTAAGAAAAAAAAATTAAATGTTAAATCTTCATGATAGAAAAAGATTAATTTTATTATACACGGACTATATTTATTAAGGCTGTGATTTATTAACATTCTGGCCCTTTAGATTACATCCCTTTTGGATTTATGTTTATTTTTGTTTCTGTAGTTGAAATCATCTAATTATGCTTTCACTACTGCCATTATATCTTTTACATTGTATGAAAGTAGTTTTTGTGAATTATTCCTAATTAAGATTGCGAAAAGAGGAGTGAAACGTTATGTTCTGATCAATTGTAAATCAATGAGACAAATTTGTAATGTGTAATTAATGTATCCTAATGATACTTTCATGTAATGATGCGAAAGTGTGAGTGATTCAATATTAAATATCATTGAAAATGAAATGCGGATTTTAAAATAATTGATAGTTGTTAACTGTTCGAAGCATCATGTATATGTAAGGAAACTTTTTAAAGGCTAAACACCTGTTTAAAATCTATCTAAAAATTGGGTGTTTTAGTTATTTTGATAATTTCAAGTTGCCTTGTATACCACATTATTTTGTATATATGAGCATGCAAATTTATTAAAGGATTCAGTGTCATTACAATTTGCTTAAATACTAACTGACGAATAGGAAAAAGCAAGTATTAATACAACTTTTTTTTTTTTTTTTTTTTTTTTTTTAAAAAAAAAAATAAATATTATTAATTACTAACTGCTAAGATTTTTGTTGCTTCTACTCTAAAAAATAATTTATTCTAGACTTATAACTGATAGCAAACCTATTTCGCATGTCTAGATAATTGGGTAACACACATTGTTCACAGGTGATTATTACATAGCTGTTGATACAGAACAGGCAACAAGCCTGGATCAAACAATTAAAATAATCAAGTGTCTAGATGTAGTAATCTACAGTATTCTGAAATTAATTGATTACCAATGGATGCAAATTAATGCTGAGGAAATGAAACTTGCTGAATTTCAATGCAGTACTTGAGCTTGGTTGCTTATTGATTTGAGTTCAAAACTTGAGAATCTAGAAAGAAATCACTTCAAGAATGAAGAACAATGCCTCTACAAAGTGGAAATTTGGAGTGTTTGGATCCTTGCTAACAATTTTTCCCCATACGTGCTTTCGTAAGAACTTATTCTCAACATTAAATAATATTAAAATCAATAAAAGAAAATGACTATCTAATGAAGTTATTAGTGCTTGCTTGCACTTGAAGTGTACAAAATACTAACACTCTATTGAAGATTTAACAGAAGAAATTCAGCTATAAAAAAGTCACAAATGTAAAGAATAAGTTGTTTTGCTTTTTTAAATGAATAAATGTATAAAAACTATTACTTTTCTTTGCACTGAAACTAACAGAAAAGTGGATATTTTTTAAATGTGACATAGATCCTAAGTAAAGTCCCCCCCCCCCCCCCCCCCCCCCCCGTATTTCGACATACCATGCTCAAAAGGCTCACCTATTACTGGCTTATATTGATATATGAAGAATAATTTTTATTTATTTACCTCTATAACGCCTATTTCCATTAATTTCTCATTATGTTTGTATTAGTGATTATGTAATTATTTATCACAATATTTTACAGACTGAGGGTAGTGTTTATAAATCTCAATTCCACTAAAGAAGACATTTGATATTAAGTGAGCTGCAGCTTGTTACATATAAATTAATGCCAAACCCTTATAACTTATGGATTGAATTTTAAAGAATGAAAAACCACATGACTTTTATAATTTGCAGTATAAAATATACGAGATTCAGGCCAATAGTTTATTTTAAAACTTGTGTGTAATTTTTTATCAAATCATGTTAAATAGTGAGTTGACAATTGTCTGTGTTATATACTGCTTTGAATTTATTTTCACCTGTAAATTGTCTGAGTAACTTATCGAAGATCAATTCTCTTCAAGGAAATCTAAGTAAAGAATATATTTTTTAGATCCTGTTCTTATAACAATGGCTGAAGAAATATTCAAGCAATTGTCCAAAACTCCTGGTGCCAGGGGACCCATGCAGCAACGTCTTATACCTACTTTAGTATCCATATTACAAGCCCAACCTATGAAAGTGCCTCTTGGATTACAAGCTGTGAGTTTTATTTTCCCTATCTGGGTTTAGTTAAGCCATATCTTTGAACTGTTGAATTTGAATTTTTAAAGGTTATGTTTGTATTTTTTTTTAAAATGTAGTTCTGTACTATTCTCAAATATAACTATGGAAATGTAATGATGCTGATTTATATAGATTATAAATGACTGGTATGAATGAAATGGTATGATTTTCAAATTTTATATATAGCATTTCAGTAAAAAATTATATTGTAAACTTTCATCATTATGTGGTACAGTTTTATGTAATTCACCATCAACACTTTTTTTAGAGATCTTTTATTTGATTTGAAATTGATTAGTTTCCTTATTTTGACTCTTTTCTTTCATTAATGTTAAAGAAATTGTGTCTGTGTGTCACGAATAAAGTTCATTAATAGATGTTTTTCTTACTCCTCAGGCATCTCTTGATGTTCTACAGACCATTGTGCGCAGCAGCCCCAGACCTCTTGCAACCCCAATCATCACACAAACATTTCCAGCTGCTGTTCATTGTATCATGCACTCAGATGACAACTCAATCTTACAGGCAAGTCTCTAAGAAAAGCAATGTGATCATATTCAAATTTATTTCAGAATTAAAAAACATAGATTGTAACATTTCCATGAAATGGCTTTAAAATACAGCATTTTAGTATTTTATTTTAGCTTATTTATATTGGAAGAGTATATGCTTTTGGATAAGATTGTATTGACTTCTCTTGTTACAGCATGGGAAAGTTGGATCAATTTAAAAAGTTCTAATTTTAGCAATCCTTCAATGAAAAGAGTTATCTATATGTGCAGCTCTAATACTTAAACAAAGTTGTCACATTTGACAGAATGGGTGATAATACCAGAATATTTTATTATCAATATTAGTTTGATATGCTATTACCTTTTTATATTGTATTAATTTTCCAACTAACAGATTGGATATAGTGGGACTGAATCATATAGATTGCTGCATAAACTGCTCTTTGGTTAATTTAAACTGTAATGAAATGGGGGATATTGTGTTTGTTAAAATATATTTTTTTAAAAATGTGAACTAACTGAGATATTATTCTAACAACAGTACTAAGCATCTTTAAATCATAAATTTTAAAGCTTATACTAGTAGTTATTTTTAAATACTTTTTTTTTTTTAAGTAAGAAAGAAATTAAAATTTTGTACGTTCAAATATTTATAAGTAAATACATAAGATGTTCAATCTAACATAATTCAGTCATATCAATCTCTAGAATGCGATTATTAGGTGATATTTTTTAACATGCTGTATAATATAAAAATGTACAAAAAGATTTTGATTTTTTTGTATTTTAATTATATTTATTAAAATTTACTGTACATATTATGTTATATTAATTAACCTATAAAGTATAATAATTTTATTAAAACTAATAATTTTATCAAAACCCAAATATTATAGTATTTTATCTACTCTTTTCAAATGACTGCAGGACTTTTAGGATTACTTATCAGAACAATATAGTTTTTTTTTGTGATATACAATAAAGAGACTCACACAAATTTTATTGTAGAATAAAATTTTTGTACTTGTTGTATACATGTCTTCTTAATATGTAATTGCAATGGAATGAAATGTTTCATTTTATTCTGCTCATTATATTCAGTATTAAAATTATGTCATATTTTTTGCATGTTAAAATAATTACTCCTGTAATTTTTTTTATATATATCTGTATGCTTCTAACATTTTGAAAAGTGATTAATTAAATTTTCTACCTCCTAAAGATCTATTTAACAAACAATATATTAAATGTTGATTTTGGATTTATTAGCATGTTTACTTTAAAAATCAGATATTGTTAACTAAGGAAATTAAAGAAATAATAATTTCTGTTAAATGAAATTTACTATGGTTAATTCTGAATGTTTTTAATTACATTCTAAGAAGTATTCATATATTTATATTGATGTATAAATAAGTTAAAACAGCATTTTCATGGTGATTGAGCGTGATCATAGTATTGTGATTCTTCTTTATTTGTAGAATGGTGGAGAATGTTTACGGTCTTTTGTATCTGTTGCCCTGGAGCAGGTCTCTGCATGGCGTGATGAATCGGGTAACAGTGGTTTAGATTACATTATCAATGTAAGTAATTTTATTCAAAATCTCACATGATATTAATGAAGCATTCTTTGTTTGACTTAAATATGGATAAATACTTTTTTAGTACTTCCTTTTTGTCTCATATTATGTTTCTCTTTTAATTTCTAAAATATTCATTTCTGTCATGCATTTAAATATTTCCCTATGAGTAAATGTTTGAAAAAATAAATAAAACTGTATGAGAATAAAAATAAAAGATGTAAATCTATTTTCTGTTTGTTATCTATGGTAAATATTTGAAATAAATTTGAATTGGAACATATTATCATGAAATTGAAAAGAGGAACCAATTTATCCAATTATGCTTACTAACTAGGTTGCACAAAGATTACTAGATCCTAAGACTCCTGAAAGTGCATCTGCTTTTGTGGGGCGTCTTACTTCCTTACTCATTGCCAAAGCTGGTTCCATCATTGGAGACAAAAGTGAACTTCTTTTACGTGCTGTCCTCAGCAAAATGCAGCAAGTGGAGGCACTCAGTGTTAACCAGGTTAATATGATTTTTATGATAAAATCTCTAAATAGATAATATTTTAGCCATAGTTATGAATAAGAAAAAGCATATAGATTATTTTATAATTATACATATTATTTTATTGTATAATTATGCATATTATTTTATGCAAGATTCTCTTTAGATATGTTTGCAGCCCACCATGCCTTTTGGATATGAAGCTGTAACGGATTAAAATGTAAATATTTAATAACTGTAATTCAAATATTTTTAATGAGTTTAAATATTTCTTTGTCAATTATTGTTAAAATTATATTTGCTTAACCATTTCCTTTTTTACCAAGCATATCTCAAATTCCTATTAATGAAAATGATAATAAACCCATAATGAAAACTACCATTATAATCCTTTTTTTGGTATATGAATTGATAACATGAGTTTTGCTTTGCTTAATATTTCTACTACCTTTCAAAGATTTATTAATGTGGTATATATATAGGACTAAATTTTGTTCCCCTTATTTGGACAATTTTTTAAAAACTGATGATGAACTCAACATTTAAAATTATTGATAGATTGTAAAAATTTAGATCAAGACAATATGTCTAAATCTGTTTTTGGAATAATGAATTCAAATTTTTAGACTTTCTAATTACAAGGGCAGGATAAAAATCTCTTCCTGAAATGATTCATCAACTACAGGCCTTAAAAATGCTGTTAGTACTCAAACTATTTTACATCAATACTTAAAAGGAGCAAAGTAAGATAATCAGAAATTAACTCAGAAAGATGAGGCCATTAAAAAGTGTGAAAAATATAAGGAGGATTTTGCAAATGCTGTCTCACCCAAATCCAGAATTACCTTTGTTATGCACAGACACTTTGGATTGAGCAAGAGGTTCAATTATACAACTATTTACAAATGGTAATTGGAAACCAATTGGATTTTATTTTAAAAAGTTTAACTTTCACACAGCAATATTACAAAACGTGTTATCATGGACCACTCAGTATTTATCTTTCCTTTAAATATTTCAAATATTTGTTAGAAGGAGGAAAATTCATTGTGTATACTGACCTCAAGCCCTTAAGTGATGCATTTTTACAAAAGCCTGATAAAGCTTCTCCAAGGCAAATTAGGCAACTTTGATATATTTTAGAATTTATACCAAATATTAATAAAGTACACTACAAGAGAAAATAATGTTGTACTAGACACATTGTTTTTATAATTGGAAAAATTGCATTAATTATGATCAAAGTCTGAAGAACAAGAGTGAATTAATAATTTTGGAATATTATGAAAATCTGCTAGTTTGAGTTTTAAATAGTATCCCTTCTATCTGGAAAAAATTTATGGCGTGTTTCTTCAATTCAGCATAATAGATCTTACATACTTAAGAGTTATATGAAAATATTTCATCAATTTCACAGATTATCCTATCCTGGATTTAGACCAAGTATAAAATTTTTCTTAAAATTTATTTGGTCAAATATTAAGAAAGATATCCAGAATTGGGTGAAATCTTGTGTCCCATGTGAAAAACTAAAAATATATCATCCTACAAAATCAATTCTTGGAGAATATCAAAAGCCACCATAGAGATTTTGAGAAATACTTATGTATTGATCCTGCTGTTTAACTTGTATAGATAGATATATAAATTGGATATAAGCTATCCCACTAGAAACCATCTCGGCAGAAATTGTAGAAAATATTTTTACAGCAATTGGATTGCATGATTTGGAATACCATTACCAAATTGGGGAACTGATTGGGAAACTCAGTTTTCTTCCGAAATATTTCAAACTCTATCAAGAACCTGCAACATTAAGCTCTCACATACTACATCCTATCACTCACAGTGTGATGGCAAGATTGAACTATTTCACAGAATAATGAAGGCTGCTTTAAAAGCCCACACTAATATAACTTCAAGAGATATGTTACCAACAGTTCTTTTAAGCCTATGAATGGCAATCCACAATGATATTAGCTATACAATAGCAGAAATTATATATAGAGAAAATATTGAAATTCCTGGAGGAGGCAAAAATAAATCACACACCACTTGGAACTTTCATAAAAAGAATTACAGAACCATTAACATTAATTAATCAGAGTGAGAAAAAATCTACAGAAATGTATCCCAAAAATATTTGTACATAAATATGTAGGATCATCTTATAATTTTCTTCACATTGACAGAGTTTGGAAGCAACTTCACTTCCATATGAAGATTCATATCCTTTCACCAAAATATTTTACTCTCAAAATAAAGAAGTAAATATATTGATAAACAGATTGAAGCTAGCATATATTCTCCCACAACAATTTCCTGAACTAAAGAAATCTACAACTCTTAAAGTATATAAACAACATTTTTACTTCAGCCTTTGAGATTCAAACGAGAACAACTGTGACTCGACTCAGACTAAATTGACTTTAAGACAATCCCGAGCTGATAGAGTTCGTAAACCTCCAGAGAGATTCAAAAATTGGTATTTTATTTTTATATATTAACTATATTATTATTTTACAGATAAGTACTTTTACCCTTTCTAACATAACATTTGTTATTGTTAGAGGAGTAAATAGAAATATTATTTTGTAAATGATTATTAAAATCATATTTGCTAAGCTTAACTTTTTTTGCTTTGCTAGAGTGGTTGCAGTTTTAAATTTTATATTTTTTTAGAATCCTAAATCTGGGAATAAGTGATATTTAGAGTTGATAAATAAAGCTATTTGACTTTGATATTGTACTTTTAATTATATTTGAATCAGACTCCATTAAAGTTACAAGTGTTCATAGTAATCTGATATCTGAACAAATCCTTTACTTGCATCATGTAACATAATTTCAACTGAGAGATTGCATGCTCTTTCTAAATTTTAATGATTAATGAGGGGAATTTTTTCACACATTACATAAAAAAAGGGAATTTTATCTCCCAGTTTTGTTATTCATTAAATATTTTCATGCCTATTTATTTGATTTTTTTGTTCTCTGACTTCGTATTTGATTTTTTCAAAGTTAGCACCTCCTTTAAATTGCATAACTGATTTTATCTTATAAATTTGATAATTTAGGTTCAAATACCGAACATATATAATTTTTTTATGTTTTATGGTTTAATTTTTGTACACATTAATTGATCTTTCATATTACATTTTTAAAATCGGTAATGAAATATGTGTAATTTGTTTTATTTGCGAAGAACTACTTTTTCATCTAAATTTAAAGCTACTTACATTGAAAGACATGATTTTAGAGTAACCAATCTTTTTAATTACATGTCATTACATGTTTTAATTATGTCACTAACATTAAGAAATATTTCACTTCCAGAGCTTATTACTGGTGTTTGCCCATCTGATCAACCATCAGATTGAGCCAGTTTTAGACTTCCTAAGTGGTGTGCCTGGTCCTACTGGACAGTCAGCCCTGGAGTTTGTCATGTCTGTTTGGTGCCAGTGCCATTCCTTATTTTTTGGAGCTTATGAGAGAAAAGTGAGGTAAATTTGTATCAATTTTTCATAACTTTCATCTAAAAATCTCTAAAATTATTTTATATTTCATTTTTCAGTGTTGTTGACATTATTTACTTTAATCTAAAGCTAATTTAAATGTGTCACTATTAGAAATATTTATTATGTTCAAACATTCTTCATATAAATTGCAAATTAAGTACTGCCATACTTTTAGGTTTAATGCATGAAAGGATTTTTTTTTATTACTTAACAGTCTAGTGAATTTTATTACTTAAAAGGACCATCCTATAATCTTTGAATATAGGATGATCAAGGTAGTTTGGTTTGTTATACATGTGATAAATATTTTAATCAGTTGAATGCACATGTTTAAAATTTTTAAGAAACTTAATAAATATGAAGAATATTTTTCTTATCATTTCACAAGGAGGTTTCCCCCTTTTCAGTGCATTTTCTCTATCTTTAATTCTACAATATGGACTGAAAGAAAATGATCAGAGGCTGCAGAACATTCAAGTATTAGGTGATCAGATATTCAATCACACTCAGGGTCCCAAGACAAGATCCAAATCTCAACAAGGTAAAAGGATGATGATTTCATAATATAAAGGTTTATTTGAAGTACTTATAAATTGAATTACCAAACTGAAATCTTATTTTATTGTTATGTAAAAAAAAATTTCAAGTGTGCTTAAGTTGAATATTTTTTAATGTTTGTTGAATTTTTCTATCCAAGCAGTTTTTGTTTATGTATGTTATCTTCTGTGCTTAAAGTGCACCTGTAAAGGGCGGGGGTTTTTTTGGTGGGGGGGTGAGGGGTGAGTATGGGGTGTCATATGATTCTCTCAGAGCAGAGCAGAAAGAGATCAGACTAATTTTCCAAGCAGAGCAGACATAAGCAAGTTGATACTTGAGAAAGTTGTGAATCGCGGAGTGATTGAAGGCTAACTATGAACTGCACTGATCACCAGGGTAACATGAAAGGAACTGCTATTAAATGTATTGCGGGATAATGGAGTACTAACCATACTGATCACGAAGGTAATACAACAGAAACTATGTTGAGCGAATAAATTAAGTTTTTAGTATTATTAAAAACTGTGTCTGATCTCATGAATTTTAAGGGAAAGTAAATAGCTAAGTAAAGCTACAATAAGTTGATTGACAGTATTTAGCTAAGTAAGCTATCATAAAGAAGAAACAGAGTGTTATGATTTATGAGTTCTTAAGTAATAATAAGAAGTTATATTGTGTATAGTGAAAAAGAAAAGTAGTTTAGTAAAAGGTGAAACATAAGGAGAACCTTAAGTAAAGTTAAAGTCTAATAAAGTAGTTATATAGTTCAGTAAAATTAAATTAGTTAGTTTAGTGTGTGCTCGTGTTAAGTGAAGAAAAAGTTATATGTATTTATGGGATTCTATTTGATACTAGGTAACTAATAGCATGCAAATAGCCCATCATTATGCATGATTCAAAAATGATGACTTTAAGTTTACTTTCAAAATTTTGAATTAATTGTACCAGAATAATATATTTTGATAAGTGACATCATTAGTTTTTTTTTAAATGTATAATTTATCTTCTACTATACATATGATTTTTTGTTGGTTAATACATTGCTTTCAACTAATGATTTTCAGAACCTGATCAATGGACTAAAATACCTCTTTTTGTAAAAATTTATAAACTACTGTTGTATGATCTCTCAAACATGTGTGATCAGGATCTTGATAATCAAGAGGAAGAAGAATCATCTGATGTGAGATTATTTTTTATTCATTAAATATGTGTTTTTACATAATGTATAAATCTCGAATGGCTATTAGTTCTATTTCCAAATGTATTTTTTCAAATTATTCTCTTAAGTGTTTTTTTAAAGCATATTAATTTGATAATTTAGTAAACAGCATAATTTCTAAGGATACAGAAATAATACTGAAGGTAAGAAATTTTTAGAAATAAAGAAAATTGTGTTGAGGTGAAAAAAGAATGTTATTTGTAAGTTTTTAATTTTTGGGAATTCTTGAGAAATCATTTTTTTTAATTGTAAATTTAAAAATTGTATTGTATTTTATAGTCATGAAAAAGAGACATTCTTAATAGCTTCTACAATTTTTACCACAGCTGGATAAATTGTCACCACTCTTAATGACTCAAAGGGATCTAACTGTGGATTAATTAATTAATAATTATTCGGGATATTGTTAAAAATTTCATTTGTTTCCAATCATTAGTTCTCAAGATATTCGAAGAGAGAAACCATTAGATAATATAAAGTTTCACCAGGAATATTTCCTGAATTTTTATTGGGAATTAACTGCATTATATTTTAGATTGAGAAGTCTTATGATATGAGGAATCTAAATGTCTAAAAATTTAGATGTAATACTGCTCACTTTTTTTTATTTGAAAAAAAATTATTCATTGTTTAGCTCATATAACCTTGAACTATGTTGAGTAAAAAGAGTTTTAGTTGACACTTTTTTAATGTTGGATTAATTTTTTAAACTAACATAACTCTAAAACTTTCAAGTAGAATTTTACAAAATTGGAAATTGAGGTTAATTTCAAAATGAGAGTTCAGACACATGAAAAAAATTAAATTGCTTCTGAACAGGAAAATCTGGAAACAACCTGGCTTCAATGTGTGAGGAAGCAACCCAGTTTGAAAGAATTTGAACTAAGTAACTTTTTCTGCATCCCATGCTGCATGATAGAATTCACATGAAAAGTTTTAAAATATCTCGAATGCAAATGATTATTTAATCATTCTAATAAAAGCATTTTGCCTAAAGTTCACTTATATAAATTTACATCTAAGGAACTCTATTATCCAGCATTTTAATTATCTCTAAAAGTTTTTATTTGTTTTACTGATGTTGATACATCAGACATTTATTGACTTGATAATTAATTAATTCCATTAACAAAATAATTTTCATTTCTTTGAGTAAACATCAATATCAAATTTTCGTGTGTGCAGTAAGAATTGCAAAAGTTATTGCCCCTCCCTCTCTCTTTTTGACTATATTTGTTTACACTTCGTTGGGCAAAATGATTTAAAAAATTCTCAAAGAGAAAATTGTAAGATTCAGTGCAAACAATGTGATAGTGGATCATTGTTTCATACAAATGATTCGAAAAGTTGAATTAACATTCTATCACTTATTATTTTTTCAAAAATTGCTAGATTTGCTAAGATTAAAGATTAAAAGAAATTAATTATTGTGTCTACAGGGTGTCCAATAAGTATCGTGACTGAAGTTATAAAAAGAAATTTACTGAAGTTTATGTATATATTATTTACAAAATATTATCCTCTTGCATCAATACACTGCTTCCAGCACTCTTTTCCAGTTGTATTACATATCCTGGAAATCAGCTACAGCAAGACTGTTCAGACATCCATCGATGCTTGTTGATCCATATAAATCATCCTAACGAACCTACATGTCCCTGGGATTTAAAAAAAAAACACTTAAAAGGTCATAGTTAGGCAGAACTATGTTTTCTCATTTTTTCCCCCCTCTGGAAACAAAAAGAAATTGAAGGGAGCCAGATCTGCAATGTAGGGTGGTTAGGGAAATATTGCAATCTTGCGTTCAGTCAATACAATTTGTGACAGGCAACTGGAGATGTTGTGATGGGGCATTTAGGTATTGGCATTCTTTTTTTTTTTTTTTTCTCACTTTCTCATACAGCAGAATTGAGTTCTCAAATATTTAAAAACTTCCACATAAAATTTATTGCACTGTGTCAACATCTTTCACTTGAAGCATCGACATCTTCACTGCCAATTTTGAGTTTTTCTACATTTCAAAAACACTCTTTCTGAATATGATTTCATCCTTAAGCCTGATAAATCAAATTGAAAGCCTCTGTAGTTTATTTGTTCTGTTTAATGCAAAATTTGATGACACTATACTGCTGGATGTTTCATGACATTTTTACTCTTGATACAAGCTCTAAACTTACTTTCACTTTGGGTGAGATCTGCACACTCAGATGGCTCGGAGACAGGGATCTATTAGCTGACATCATATCCCTCATTTCACCCATAGAACCAACCTGTACCTCTATCAATTGGCCGGGAAAATACAGACCCTATACTTATTGACAAACTCTGTATTCTACACATTTTAAAAGCAAGATTTGTATAAATGTATCATACACATATACTCAAATTGAAATTTATATTGCAAAGATTTGTGTTTAATACTTTTTATAAAAGGTGTTTTTTTTTGTTAGTAACAGAATATATTACATTAATTTAAATAGAGTTTAGTTTAATATATTACATT
>BMAW01025985.1:370947-390073 GCA_019974015.1 Nephila pilipes
AATATATTACATTAATTTAAATAGAGTTTAGTTTAATATATTACATTAATTTAAATAGAGTGTAGTTTAATTTTATTGAACATTTTGCAGGAAGACTTTGTTGATGGCTGTGACAATAGTGGGGATGGCATTGATTTAGTGGAAAGTGCTTCATCTGGTATTTCTTATGGAGCTAGTTTTTCAGGTAATTATGTATGAAGTTTTCAGAATGATTTGAGTTGATTTAAATTTTCATTGAATAATTCAAGTATGTCACACAAGTTAATGTAATATTATTTGAAGAGTGATTTTTTTTACATTGAGGGAAAAAGTAATTTTGAAATAATATACATCTTTTTGAAGTACTATACATAAAAATACATCTTTTATTAAGCAAATAAAAGATGTATTTTTTTACAACCATTTTGTGCATTTCGTCTTTTTAATTTTTTTAAGATTCTCTTTTAAAATTGAATGACAGTACATTAAAGCACTATTAATTTGTGATACATAACCTTTCAGATTTCGATTTAGAAAAAGAGGAAATTGAAGAAGACCCTGATATAGCCAGTGATCCTATTCACACTGTGAACTTGAAAGCTTATCTCATGGACTATTTGCAACAACTACATCAACTTCCATGCTACAGCAGCTTCTCTGAGCACCTTACTCCTCATGAAAGGACTGCACTCAGTGATCTCGGACTGTTGTCTGCTTAGTTTTCACATTTTGTAGCCAAGCTTCCTGCTTTAAATGTAGATTTATTTTTCTGTAAATGAATTGAAACTGCGCTAAGTGAGATATTGAGAATCTCACTGTCAACTATGCAAATCCAAATTGTAATAGCCCATCGATGCTGCATTTGTTACTTGTAATATAAAAAAAATGTGTACAAAATTATATTTTGTTCCATGTGAATGAACATTCCTCTGAAACATATATATGGAGTGAATAAAGTATTCAGGTTATTTCTCTTTCTGATGTATAAATTTTTAGTGTCAGTCAAGAATATTTTTTTGGGGAATTAATATTTTATACATTTTGTATATGGGAGGGAAAAATACCACAAAATTAATGTTTACAATACAATTTCAAAATTAAGTGTGAATTATTGTTCATCGTATTACTCAAATATGAAGTTGTGTTTCTAATTCCTTTTTTATTCTTTCATAATGCAAAAATTACAAAAGAAATTTATTTTATAACTTGAGCTTTTATTTTTTGCTCAAAAATACAGAATTTAAAATTGTACTAATATTAGATTAGATTCAGTATTTTTATCATGATAATAATAAAAATTCAATGTTATCACTGATTAACAATGAAAATTTTTTAAAAAAATACCTTTACAAATATGTAAAATTACTTTCTAAATCACAAATTCAAAAGAGTAAGTTTATTAAATAATGAAAATAATATATACAGGGTTTCATTACTTTTCCTGAATGAAAAAAAAAAATTCACAGTAAATATTTTAGATCAAAAATTTTTTTATGGTTAAGTAAAATCTGTGCATTGTCATGTTATGGAGAAAATTGTAAGCTGTATATAGCAAATTTCTCAGCTTACACTGTTTATAATTGTAACTTTTAACTCATTTCATGAATCTTATTTCTCTCAATAGATTGTTAACATTAAGTTTTTTCCCTATGTCTCATAAAAGTCACGATTTAAAAAGATATTTTTATGTTGCTTAACTTTGACATAGCGGCATTAAGAATTTTTAAAAAAATGAAGAATTATAAATAAAGTTACAGTGATGAAGAATTGGTCAAGATGTTCATTTACCATGAAAGTACTGTATCTTAACATACATATGATGTTAAACAGTAGTTCAAGTAGCATTATAAACTGATGATCATTTGCAAGAGATTCAAATCATTGTTGCATCTATAGCCTCCTATTACAGCACTTTTTTGCACACATTTATTTTTTAATAGTGGTGTTCTTCAATTACTTTTCTTTCTGATTTGTATTCTAAATTCTATGGGGGGGGGGAATACAAGCTTCAGTTTACAACATTTCCAAATATCAACATGTATACCAAATACCTGGTACAAAATGTGTAAATTCTTCTCATGAGATATTTTTGCTCATCTCATCACAAGAGGGTTTTTCCAAGTCATCGCCATCAATTAACACTTTCACATTGGCCATTTATCTTCTTATAAATCAGGTTATTTTAATGATATAAAGGTATTTAAACATATATGTACTAAAACTGCAATAATTATTTTTGTAACTGATAAATATTTTATTGATATTTTCAGGAGTTATACATAGTTGTACTAGTTTTCTTTTTAAGTATGATAGTTAGTGAAACAGCAACCAAACCTAAGAGGTACGTTTGGGAAACGTTCGTGTATTTACCTGAAAGCGAAGATTGGGGTGCAAACAAATGAATTAGAAGCGACATAGTCCGAAACTACGAGTACAATAGAAAGAGGAAAGACTTTATACTATTATCAAGAAACTAAAATATATTGTTTTACAGCAGGCCTGTACAACCCAAATGACTTCGTGGGCCACTTTGAAAGCCATTTTATTCTTGTTATTTTATTCCGCGTAATATATATATAGTAGTGGCGAAAATTGTGGGCACTTTTGGAAATTTTTATGCTTTTTAATTTTGCATACTTATAAAAAGTGTTACGTTTCACAAAATGCAAAGTTGTATACATGATCTTGAAGAACATTTAATAATGAATTCAATACAAAAAGCAAAATTCAAATATTTGCAATACAAATACAGTTATACATATTTTAATATAAAACATTAACACAGTTATAAAGTGGTTTGTAATGTCTAACTTTCCTATCGTTTGTTCTTGTTTTGGGAACCAATTAAATGTTAGTAACTGCCAGCAGAAGCTTACATCATGTTTACAGATGGAACATGGCATGATTGTGCTTTATTTTGTTAATTTTTGGTTTCGATTTTATTCACACTAGAAGCAACATGAAGACTATTTTTGTTCTGTAGAAGGAAGACTGTTTCTTATGTAATATTTAGTCAAGAAGCAATGACATCAAATAAAAGAGTAGATTGGACACCTAGAAAGAAATGTAATATTATTGTGTTACTAGAAAGTGGTCTTTCCTAAGTAGGTAGGTGGTTCAGTGACTACATCTGAAGTCTGAAAGTTTTGTTTATGATAACAGGAGACAAATTCAATGAAAAACAAAGTAAGAAAAGGCCAAAAAAGTTGTAACATCTTTTGATGACAGATGAATAAAATGACTATGCCTCCAAGATCGAAGAAGAATGTCATCAACAGCCACCAGAAGTTATCTGAATGATGTTGGTCTTTCTGTCAGTTGAAGAACAATCAAGAGGAGATTAAGAAATGTTGAACTAAGAGATAGAATTCCATGATAAAAGCCTTATCTCAATTTATAGCAGTGTAAAAAGGACTACAGTGGGCAAAGGAACACATTAATTGGATGGATGAACAGCGATCACAAGTTATACGGAGCGATGGAACTGACATATCATTTTTCAGTACAGATGGGCGAAAACATGCAAGACGTAGAATAGGAGAACTACATCCTGATTGCATTCAGGAAACTGTGAAGAACCCACTTAGTGTTATGATGTGATCATGCATGTCAGCAGATGGTATTGGTCGCCTTCATGATATCGATGAAGCACTGAATGCCAGAAAATACATCGACACAATTCTAGAACCAAAACTTCTACCTTCCATCATTGATCTCTTTTCTAACTATGCTTCATTTATGTTTCAGCAGGGTTCTGCTCCCTGCCACACAGCAAAATTATGGAAAGAGTGGCTTCGTACAAAGAGCGTTGAATTGTTGTCCTGGCCAGGAAACAATCCTGATCTCAATTCTATCGAAAATTTGTAACACCGTTTGAAAACTGTTGTCCCAATAAAGCGCCTATCAAATAAAAGGGAACTAATTGAGGCTATATTTGTTATCATGTAATAATGAAGAAAGAGCTTAAAAACTATCGTCAGCTCAATGAAACATCGATGTGAAGCTGTAATAAGAAATAAAGGCTATCCTATTGAGTACTGATTACTCACTACTATCATCAGTACCTAATGTATATCGATAATTATTATAGCTTAACTTTGTATTTCAAACACTTGAATTTTATTTTTTTATATTGAATTCAATTCTCTTTAAGATATGATGTATTAAACTTTGTATTTTGTAAAACAACATTTTCTATAAGCATACAAAGTTAAAAAACAAAAATTTCCAAAAGTGTCTACAATTTGGGCCAACATTGTATATATATATATGTGGGTATGTATGTATATATATATATGATATATATGGGGTGATGAATTCGATTTATCATCTTTTTAATTTTTGCTTTCTTAAAGAAATTTATATTCTCACATTAAAAACTACTACTACTTTCACGTTTCTAGTCGCGAGAAGAGACTAATCTTCTCATTAGAAAAATTATAAGCAATTCTGCAATAAATTAAGAAAAATTATATTTTGTTGAAATAATTGTATTGGTACGAAATATAATTTGAAAAAAAAAACTGTCTTGCAATTACAACACAATGTTGGTGCTAAGTTATTAGAAATCAAAAGGCAGTCTGTTTGGTACCATACGCTTCTGAATAAAATATAATAGGGATGCTGCAGACAGACCGGCTGCAACTATTTCGTATGAACCGAGCGTCGCATTTCCTCCTTGCATTTAGTAATGAACACTCGCACTTTTCTGAAAGTTAACTGGTTAGGTTCATTGATTGATTTTGTGGGATATGGAGCAGCAAAGGCTATAATCCCGTTTAAAAGAGGTATTTCATTCAGTAAATGTCAAAGTACTTTAGTTTCTGCAGGAATATTCTGAACACTTGTTTATGAGCTACTATTGCTTCCAAAAGTACTTTGAAAGTAGTATTGAGCTGCGGATTATCTTGAGAGAATTCCAGAGATGATTTCTTTGGGAGGAGTATTTGTTACAATTTAAAAGGATATGGTTACAAGTGCTACAAATTGCATTATCTCGTAGATGGAATTTGTATAAAAGCCCTGGAGTTATCATTTTACAGATGATTCGAATGATAAGAATTTCCTCTCTTCTGATTCTTGTCCACTTGGATATTTTGTTTATAGACGGGATGTTTCCCAAGTCTTCAAAATATTTACTTGAATAAAAATTTTCATTGGTTTTTGTCATTCTTTTTCTGTGGATGTTGCTATGGTTATCCTCCGAAGCAATCCAATCGATGAAAATGTTGGACACCATAACCGATTTTGCGAGATAATCCGCCTGTTCATTCCAAATAATTTTCGAGTGTCCCGGGGTCCAGAGTAGTACCATTTGAGTTTGAAATTGCGAGAGGATGAAAATTTTGCTGGCTAATCTGTGAATAACTTTTGGAGATGTTATATTATAATTTTTTGAGCAGTTAGAACTGAGTGACTATCTGATAAAATTAACATTTTTTTAAATAATTCCGTGAGGTCATCTAGAGCTTCTGCTGAAAATATAGTGTTAATGGAGTTTAAATTGTAAGCAAAGGAGGAATTTTTCGTTATGCCTGCAATAGAAGTTATGTTACGGTATTTTGAAGCATCCGTAGCTATTGAAATAATCTCGGTAGTTATTGCTCACTATTTCGTCAAATAATCCTCTGATGATAAAAGTAGAAAGGTTTTTGTCCTGAAATTCAAATTCATTGGTGTAAATTCTACATGGAAGCTCTGTGAAATACATCAATCTGGGGATAGAAATTATATGTTGCCCATTAATATTCAAAGTATGAAAAGTATTACAGATATTGCTTTTGTCCTCTTCCAGAATATTTAGATTTATTGTATCAGGGCTATTGAGTGCAGAGGGGGAAAGTAATGCCATTTGAATCCCGTTCGAAATTTGGGAGATAAAAAATTTATTCGCTAGCCTTCTTATTTTCTCCGACAATATTTCCTGATCAGCTATTTGTAAAAGTACAATGTTTGGAGTCCATTGTGGTAAACCCAATGCAATTCTGAGTTATTTGGTTTGAATGATGTTTAAAGATTTGAGCTGATTATCTGACCATTTATTAATGATATGGCATATATAACACAATATGCTGCAAATACTATTATTAGTTAATTTGATTAAGTCTTTTACTCTTGAACAGAAGTGCTTATATGCTATTCCTTTAAGGCCGTTGGGTTTTTTCAAAGCTTTGTTTTTCATGTGGTTCATTGTTGTAAGATTTTGATTTTGTTTGAAAAAATAAACTCCTAGATATTTAATGGAAGTTTGCCATGTGAGAGGGAATCCTGCCAAAATAATATTAGGAAAAGTTTGTATTCTTTTATTTGATAGTTCTGCTATTTTACTTTTATTAGGACTTAGGGATAGTTTTCAATAGTTGCACCATTGTGAGGATGATAGTGAAGTTTTATTGGCGCAAGAGCCAGACGTGGCCATACTGTACCAAACAAGGTAAGTCTGTGATCTAGACGATAAAGAATGAAAAAAGAGTGATCGACAAGAAAGGTCAAGTGAGAAAGTAAAGTTCATTGGTGCAACAGCCAGATATGGCCATGCTGCGCCAAATGAGATTTAACTGTGGTCTAGACGAAAAGAAATAGAAGAAAAGACAAATTGGTTGACAAGAAGGTGGGTCGAAAATAGAGAAGGATTGCTAGGGTATCCCGGGGGTGCGTCACCCGTGTTTACCAAAGGCAGTAAACCCTATGGGAAAGAAAAAGATCACTCGGGGTCATGATGCCCGTACTTGCCTAACGAAGGCAAGTCCCTGAGATCCTCTGATATAATGCCCAGGGGCAGGGTGCCCGGCTATACCCCCAGACGCTGGGTACCCATTTTAGTCGCCTTTTACGACATGCATGAGCTATAGTGGGGCTATTCTGTCATCCCGGTCACCACACGGGTCGATGCACCATTGTATTATTCTTTCTAAAGTATTTGCAATTTTCTACTGACTATATCCAGGGACTGATGAAAATAATAAATAAAAATATCTTCTGCATAAACCAAGCACTCCTCTCCGGTTTCCAGTGTTTCGAAGATATCATGCATATAAATAGTAAATAATATGGGTGAAAGGACACTGCCCTGGGGAACTTCTTTTAGAACATATTTTTGCGATGATAGGCCCCCTCCATCGAGTCTGAAGAGATCGAGTAGTTAGGAATTTGTGAATCAATAGAGCTATTTTCCCGGTAATTCCGATTTGGAGACATTTATATAAAAGACCATCTATATAAACCGAGTCATAGGCTCCCTGTATATCCAGGCTAATTCCAGCAAAGAATTTTTTTTCTCGTTTGGCATCTAAGATACCTTTATTAATGAGGTATGTGGCAGTTTTACTGTCTTTAAATAGTACAAAGCCGTAACGATGAGAGTGAAGTTTTCAGAAAATAAGATATGCATCCAGTCAAGATTCTTTCAAATGTTTTAGAAAATACAAAGTTAAAGCTGTTGGTCTGTAGAATGAAATTTTAGTTTTGTCTTTGCCCGGTTTCGGAATAGGGAGAATAATTGAGTGTTTCCAAGACTGAGGTACAATAGAATTCTGAAACAAATGCTGAAAATAGTTTAGAACAGCTGTTCGTTGGCTATTGTTCAAGTTCTTTGGTAAAGTTGCATTAATCTAATCTGCTCCTGGGGTAGTATTTTTAGCATAATTTATGGCTCTGTTTTATTCAGAAATATGGAGATGTTTATGAAGAAGTTTTCTTTATTGAGAAAAACTAGGGGAAGTGGTTCGTGAGAACCATTATTGGATGCAAAATAGTTTGCAAAAAGTTGAGCTTTTTTTTTTAGGTTGGGTTACATATTTATTATGATACTGAAGGAGATTTAAAGTTGATTCTGCATTCTTGTTCGTTGTAAGTTTTCTGAGAAGGCTATAGAAGATTTTAGGATTAGACTCTTTATTATATATTTCTTCCCAGTACTTTGCTTTCTCTTGTTTAATACGATATCTCAGTTTGCTCGAATACTGTTTATATTTTATCAATAATTGTGGTGAAATATCACTTATAGCCTTTTTGCGGAAAACTTTTTTGAATCTGTATAAATTATTGCAGGTGCTGTTCCACCAAGGAGGAAAGGACTTATTGGAAATTGCATTTCTTTGGTATTATTTAAAATTATTTCCGAGATTATATCAGTGAGGTTTTCTATTTGGTTTTCTGGGTATTCTAATGATGATTGTACTTGTTTCATTGTTAAGTGCCAGTCTGTTTTCTTAGAGATTCGCTTATTCTGACGCTGTAGAAATAGTTCCGTGATCGCTATCGAAAGAGCATTCCGATTCATAAGTATTAATGTTTCCGAATGAGTTTGCAGAGCAGAGAGCGAGATCAATCAGAGTAGCTGAGCTTTATTACCTCTGTGGTGTGGGGTAGTAGTATTGAGAAGGATAAAATTGGAATCAGTTAACCAATTTACAAAATCTGTACTATGAGGCGAAATATGGTTCGAACCCCACATCGGGTGATGCAGGTTAAGGTCTACAATAATTAAGATTGGATCTATGAAGGATTCCAAGTAGGATTTGATTAATGAAATATTGAGTCCCCGAGGGGTGTATAAGTTTATTATGTAAAAGGATATATTCTTAATATATATTTGTATAATTAAAATTTCAATATCAGGCGTTTCTACTATTGGAGAAGGGATTTGACGAGCAGAAATGGTTGCAGGTACTACTATTAGCAATCCTCCTCCTGGTCTGTCGAGTTTGTCTTGCCTGAAAATTATTTTCCTGGAAAGTGAAAAATGTTTCCTGGAAGATCTAAATGTCAGTTTTGCTGAAGGGAGGAATATGGAACAAAATAGTTTTGTTTTTGACGCTTCTACAATTCCACTGCAGAAAAAACATTAAAATAAAGAGAAATGGGGAAAGGCTATATACAAAAATTCTCTCCTCCCCTGGAGGGATAGAAAAAAAAAATTTAATCATGGAGAATTTGTCCACATAAAAAAATAAATATTATAAACTTTATTTAAATAGATCATCCAATGTCGATTTCATTTGAAGTATTCTATAGGTCAGGGATGGCGAACCAATGGCACGCGACACAATATTTTGGGCACGCCACCGATCACAAAGCTTACTATGAAGCATATTACGGAAGAGTGAGAGTGATCCTAAACTGCCGAGTATTTCACTATTTCTGTCTTATCGACGAAACAAATCCAAAACTTCGAAATGACGAGATGAATGTCTTTTTCACATTTTCATAAATCATACACACGCATAATTCTTATCAGAATTTACATTCTCTTGCAAAACGTTCGTTACAAGCATCATTCTATTACAAAACTTTCGACTGCACTTCCAACAGAAACAAACAAAAAATGTTTTTTTTTTCTCTCCCCCGTCTGGCGTCGGAACCCTGGCGCCCTCAAACATCAAGTTTCATAACAAGGAGTGTTCGAGCGAGGGGTTGGCGGCCAGGAAGTGTACTCGCTTGTTATTGTAGTTACATCGTGGATTAAAATTGCTAATGACGGATTGCTTATTTATGCATAGCATAATAGTCAATTTCGTTGACACAACTGTATTTTAAAGTTTATTCGTTTTTTATTTATGATGTTTAACTGTTAATATGATTAGTTCAGCAAAAAAACAAAAAGTGCACGATAATAAGTGTATCAGAGAATTTCAGACTTGTTGGACTCAGAAATATGGCAAGATTAGTAAAGTCGACAATGCGATGTGTGCTTTATGTTCTGGAACAGTGGTATGCAGAATATCGTCTGTAAAACGATATTTTGAAACAAATCACAAATTCGTTAATCAAAAAAGCGAACCAGAGCAAAAGGAATTAATTGCAAGGGCTATGAAAGACAGAAATAAACAGTCGACGTCTATGACTAAATATTTTGGCAAAAATTGTCATACGAGCGCGGCAAGTTACTCTTATGCAAATATCATTGCTCCGCATAGTAAATCTTTTCAAGAGGGAGAATTTTTGAAGGAAGCCTGGTTAGCATACACACCCTCACTTTTTGATGATTTCAATAATAAAGATAAGATAATTCAGCGCATCAAAGATACTCCTCTATCAAGAAACACAATAAAAGAAAGAATCTTAAAACTGGCCGGAAATGTAGCAGATCAACAAAAAATTGACATCGCTCCTTTTATATCGCTATGTCTTCACGAAAGTTGGGCCGCGGTAGCCTAGTGGTCAAGGTCGTGGACTAGCGGCCGGCGGTTTTCGTTCAGTCGCGGGTTCGATCCTTGGCTGCCAAAGACCTGCCGTGTAGCCGGGGCTGATGCACGTTAAATCTGTTCGGGGCCCAAAGTCCTCCCGTGGCGTGGTGTGGATGTTAGGGGAGGGGGGCAGCTCAGGTGTCGTCCTCGTCACTTGACCGTGGTTCAAAATTACGAGGTCCGTTGCCAATAGCCCTCGTGTTGCTTCTAGTAAGACGTTAATAAAAACTAAACTTGACGAAAGCACTGACGTCACTAAATCTGCACATTTAGCTGTTTTGCTCAATATTCCGTGGGAAACGTCATTAAATTAAGGAAGAATTAATTGCGGTAACATCGTTGCTAATAACTACAAAAAGCACAGCTGTTAAAAATTCGCTTGCTGAGAAAGAAATTGATTTGAAAAATTGTTTCAGTAACAACTAAGGGTGCTCCAAAAGTATGGTGGGTAAAAAAAAATGGTTTCATAAGTTTATTTCAAACAGACGTAGGACATTCGATTCTTGAAATCCCCTGCATTATTCCCCAACAAGCCTTGTGTTCTAAGAGTGGTTTAACATCTCTGGATGATGTAATGACAATAGTCACAAAAATAGTCAATCTCATTTTATCGCAGGCTTTAAATAAGCGAAAGTTTGATGCTTTGTTAAATGAAATCACCTCGGTGTATAATGGCTTACTGATGTATAATAATGTTCGCTGGTTGAGCCGTGGGATCGTACTTCAAAGATTTGTTGATCGCTTGGAAGAAATCAGACTGTTTCTGTAAAATGAGGGGGAAATTGAACAATACCCTCAGTTGTTGGATGTTATGTGGCTTTCAAAATTGATTTTTTACAGACATATGCCAACATTTCAATGAATTGAACGTGAAACTTCAAGGCACAAATAAAACAATTATCGTCATGATAGATTTCATTCGCTGAACTGCATGTTTTCAGGAACGATATTATTACAAGAAATTTCAAGTATTTTCCAAACTTGAAAAAAAATATCAAAGATTTAGATATACATGTGGAATCAGGTGAAGAAACAGTCACTGAAGAATTTACTTCTGTAATTGATTTTTCAATCAATGAATTTTCAGCGAGATTTTCTAATTTCAAAGAATTATCGGAAACACTCAAGTTTATTATGTACCCTTATATGATTTCTTTTGATAAATTGAACTTGTCCCAATTCGATTGGTTGGAAATTGAAGAATTTCAAATGCAGTTGATTGATTTCCTCAATATGGATATAAAAGTTAATTGAAGAAAAAAAATAGTTGGAATTAATTGAAACAAAAAAATTGACAAACAATATAAGTAAAAATGCCAATAACAAAATTTTGGAAAGATGGAATTCGTTACCAGACACATTTAACTGTTTGAAGAAACTGGCTCGTTTTATCTTAACCATATTTTCATTTACCTATGCCTGCGAGTCATTACTTTCAAAGATGAATAGCATTAATGACTAACTTATAGAAACCGTTTGACAGATGACTTCAGTTAAGCATGCATTCTGCTAAAAGTAACATTTTACAACCCTAATATAAGTTATTTGTCATCTAATCTGCAACAACAGAAGTCACACTAATGTTAATGTAATTTGAATTACGCTTATAATTGAGACATTGCAAAATGTATTTTTTTTGTAGTAAATAAAGAGTTTTGAGTGGATAGTACTTAGTATTATTATTTTCCCAATAATCACGATATCAAAATTATTTGACGGCACGTCTATGATCTCATTAAACATTTTTTAAGAAAAAATGGCACGTTGATACATAAAGGTTCGCCACCCCTGCTATAGGTTATTCGATGCACCCAGTATGGGAACGCAAAAGTTCCGATGCAATTTATTTGAGGACTTTTTTTTAGACTCGGAGATGCAGATTTTTTCCCCGCTTCAAACATATTGTACAGTTGTACAAATGTTTCACATCATTTTCTGGACATTTTCCATGATAACTAGGGTTTGTTTTTCTAAGTTTTCCTGGAAAGATGTAACAATACTTTCTAATCTTTTTTCTAAATTCTGAATTTTTTGGTCTGGAGGGTTTGTTTTTAAAGTTTTGGAATAGCTATCTGAAGATTTTTCCTGGTATTTCCTCCTTGTTTCTCCTAAGGTTGGATGATTCGTGCATTTATATTTCATGATCTGCTTTTCTTAAATGAAAACAGGACATAAATGGGAATTAGCGGGAATGTCTCGTTTGCAGTTAGTGCATGTAACAGAAGTGGTGCAAGAGCCAGTGTGTGATATGCCACAATTTACACAAATGATAGGGGTTTGACAAAATCTAGAGGTGTGATAAAAGCTGAAACATTTATTGCATTGTATGGGTTTATCATGAAGATTTGGATACGGTGGTTAATAAACCATAGTTTGGGTTAATCAGTGCCTAGGATGGTGATTAGTATCGGGGAAAACTTCTGATTGCTACCGTTTTTCAAGAAGCGTCGCCTTTCTACTATTTCAATATTATTTGTACTCTGAATATCTGTTGCCAAATCTGTCCAGAGGTACATTAGTAGGAATTTCATAGATTAGGAATCGAGAAGTGAATCCTTCCCAAACGATAGTGGACCTCACAGGTATGTTTAATATTTGTTGTATTGCGAGGATTAGTGCTGCGCATACAGTATCAGATGGACTTCATTTTATTTTACCGTTTCGTGTGAAAGACATTTGAAATTTTTTCATATCTAGGAATTTTCCCTTTTATCTCTGCATGTAGATATTGTGGATTCGATTTAGGAATCGGAGATGCCTTTTGTTTATTTCCCAGAAAAATTGTAAATTCGGCTATCTTTCTACATCCCGCCCTTATTATGAGCTCTTGGTCGTTTTTAGGGCTCCGAAAGTTTTTAGAGTTATCCAAGTTCATCACGTCATTCATTGTGGGATTATAGTCCAAATCCCTCACTCTGAATGTGAAGTGACTCAGCAAGTGTCACCTTACAGATGTTCGAAATATAAAAATTGATTCACTTACCAAAATCCAAAGAAATAAAAGATAAGTAGAAAAACACTTCCTTCTTACTCTGTGCTGGAGAGAGAGGAAAAACGACTAAAAAAATATAGTTAAGAGATAGGTTCCCCTCCTTATTTCTTCAGTTCCACCTCCAAAAACCAAGTCAAACTTCTCGAATCTTCTTTACACTTAATTAGTTTCGTCATTCCGCGCTTAACATGAAAAAGCCACACCGGCAGCAACTGTTAGGTATACATTATGTATATCGCCCACCGATCGAGACGGCACTCGCGCTTTTTAAAAAGCAACTTTCTAACTGTTTCTGAACAAGAATATAGAAGCAAAAATTGTGACGATAGTTGAGTCATTGTACTGAGATATTACCATAGCAACGGGACGTGATACGAACGACTCATGGTGGAATGTTCTTTAGTATATTTATGTACAGTAAAAATTTAAATTTTTGTTCAGATGGCCCAACTCCGCGATTGACACCAGTCGGGCCTCGGGTTGGCCAGGCTTGTTTCAGAGGTCGCTCGACGCCGAGACAAAAGTTATTCACATTAACTGTTTAGCTTCATACCGGGTAACTGATCATAATTGTATGTAATGAAACAGCCGGGACGTAGGTTTATGAACAGGGAAGCAGCATGATGAACCTGCTATGCTATGCTATGCTCATGGTTGGTAAAGGCATTTACTGAGGTTTCGACGAATGCCAAAATGACTCCTCGACCTTAGCAACTTAATGAAGGTTCTCGGAAATGCTCGAAATTTCTGTTGATAGAGGAGTTATAGGCCCTTCCTGTTATCTCCAGTGTTTAAAGTCCGCATGTAGAGGGCTAGTGTAAGATGACACTTATGCAGCCCTCTCAAAGCAGAATCTCGGTGTGTAAGTGACAGGATTTAAAGGAATAAAAGAAACTGCTGAAGGTGTGTAAACGCGACAGGATTCAAAAGAATGAAAGGAACTGTTGTTGTTAGTGAAAAAGTTATGAAGAAAAGTAAGGAACGGGAGTTTGTAAGAAATCAGAACTGGCAGAAGTTTATCAATAAAGAGGGAAAAAGCTGTTTAGTGATAAGTAAAGAAAGTTAAGGTTAAAAGTATATTAAAAAGGCTAAAAGATAGTATTCCAGAATTTCCTCTGTGATGCCGAACCTGGCCGGGACAGCAACTTTACTTTTGATTGAGTGTAAAGTTTTGTCCACAGTGCAAGCTGATGAGCATAACGCCATTGAAAGTGCTATTACGGATATTACTAGTGATTTGCTATCGGTTTATGTTGTTAATCTGTACAAGTGCTTTTTTTTGTTCCTATGAGAATGATAATCTAAAGTGCTGTATTTATTTCTGGTTGTGTCTCTAATTTGTGCAAGTTCTGCTACCTGCCATTTCCTAGATATTTGTGAATAAGGCGTCATTATCCTCATTGTTGGACTGCTTTCGACGTACACCCACAGGACGAATTTTTGTTCTATATAATCTTGTTATCTAAGAACTTATCAGGAAAGCATCGACAATCGAGACTTGTGCCACTAAAGACCCACTGTGAAGCTGGGGCTGATGCACGTTAAATCTGTCGAGGCTCAAAATTTTCCCATTGGCGTGGTATGGAAGGTTAGAAGAGGGGTGCCAGCTCAAGCATAGTCCTCGTCACATTGCGATACGAGAGCCAAAGTCACCAAAAGCCCTTGTGTTGCTTCTAGTGCGACATTAATAAAACCAAACCAAAATCAAAAATTGAGGTATTCATTTAAAAAGAAAATGTACCAATATAAATCTCATGAAAATAAAGTGGTTTCAAAACATAGGTGACTCGAAACCTAAATGGTTATGAAACAAAATCTGTGAGTTTGTGCAAGTTGGATTCTAATATTTTTTACGGCAAATAATTATCACTATTTTTTTATCTGGTTATTCAGGATTTGGATACCCGGATCCGGGTATTAGAGGTTTGGCGTTGAGTGATTTTCCACCCAATGGAGAGGGTGACCTTGGGAAGCTCGCAGATTTTCGATCCCTGGTTCAGTGGGTCCGAAGAAAAATTGACCGGTTGCTTTTTGTTGCACCTCTACCAACTGGGCTGAAAGAAACCCCTCACTCACACTAGTTAACGAGGCATTTTAAACTTTGACGTTGTTCCTGAAGAGAGTCGCATACTCCTCCTCCAGTAACATTGTGATGATACTAGGAGAAAGATTCGTATTTGTAGAGGAGGTTGCTAGTAAAGATTTATGAAAAATAACAACTCGACTTGACTAAGAGTTGAAGAACAACTCAACTTGAAGAGCAGAGCAGGAAGAACTCAACCCCAGGCGAGTTTAGTGAAGGAGGGAGAAAGCGAGGAACACGAGGACAATGGCGGGAGAAACGAGCAGTGCCTGATAATTAGTTAGATGCGTGTTATTAGTTTATTATTGCAAATGTTGTGTATCGTGCTGCATTAAATTGTAATTAAAGCTTTGCAGCTAAAAAAAAGCCTGAACTGACTTTATTTTTTTACAACCACTCTCATCACCTTACAATCACTCGACCAAGAATGGAACGTGTTTTACTTTGCTTTTTCAGCCATTATTGGGATTGATATACGTCACCTCTATGTTGTATTGTTTTGCGTTTTGTATTTCATCGTCATCGGCTGTCTCTAGTTCAGTGGTGGGTCTCGTCGACATGTGCGTAGGACCGGGATATCACTAGTCTTGATTTATGAGGGGTTGGTTTATAAAAACAGAAGCAAGTGTTTTGAGTTGGGGATATATACAATTCATAGTTATGTGTTGTGCTGCCGTTTAGTGTTCAAGTTCAGAGTTGGTGATTTTCCGAACCCGTGGAGGAGGAGAGAGTTGTTGACCTCGGCTTTGGAGTGCGTATGGAGTATCAAACCCTGGATCAGCGGGTCTGGAAAAGGAAACTGACCGGTCATTTTTTGCTGCACCTTAACCAACTAGGCTGAAAGAAAGAACTTTTAGCCTAGTTGATAGAGACGTAGCAAAAAGCAATCAGTCAACTTTTCTTCGAATCCATTGAACCAGGGTTGCAACAGCCGCCAGTCTCACAAGGCCATCAACTGCTTCCCCCTCCATGGAGTCAAAAAATATCCACGCAGCACCGAAAGCTTTTTGGTAAATATCTTAGCGATCCTGCTCTATTTTCATCCCTCCTTATTCACCAATTTTTCTTTTTCCTTCTATCTTTCTTGCGTCTATATCATTGATTCTCGTGATTTGGAGCAGCATAACCAGATTTAGCTCTACGCCATAAACCTCAACTTTCGCATACTCATAAGAATTTAGTAACGTGTGGATCATAATATGACGCCGCGGTAGCCGAAAGGTCATGGTTACGACTGGTATTGTTTTTGTCCTGGGTCTAACACCCCGTCAATCTCATCATACTGGTGTTATGTGGAAGTTTCTGGGATAGGGTGCCGACTCAGGCGTCGTCCTCGTCACTTGATCTAGGCTCAAAATGACGAGGCCCGTCGTCGATAGCCCTGGTGTTGCTACTCAGCGTGATGTTAATAAACGATCAATTGAGCCATAACATATTTAACGTGCATCATCACTCGTCGATGTATGTTAGGAATGACAAGATCCGAATCCATACCCATCGCTCTCCCAATAAGGCCCCCAAAACACGCTCTTTGTGTGTGCCTCGTTTTTGAATTTCTTTTGGTTTAACGAGTTCTAATTGAAAGGGAGAAAAAGGCCTATGAATGCAATGCATAATCTGAATAAATATTTTATTGTTTGATCAGATGATTCTTTATTCTTCTGTCTTTCGTTATTTTGTACTACAGTGTTTCAGAGCGGCTCTTTAGTGTTCGTAAAAGCAGAATTTCTGAAGTCTGAAAACGCGATTTGCATATTTCTTAAGGATTTTTCTGAAAATGGATAATCCGAAAACCCCAGTCTTAAAAAAAAAAAAAGTCGCATTACCAATGGATTGATCGTTAGTGAACTTCTGCGGGGGCTTGGTAAAATTCTTCAGATTTTTCGTATCAGGTAAATTATTTTTTTTAATATTATTCTAAATATTTTAACATGTTGAATGAGTTCAAACAGACAGAGAAAGAGATTTTTTACTAAGAGAAATGTTATTTTCAATTTTTTTTTTTTTAAACATTGATCAAAAATGGCCTTTTATCCCGTTATAATATTTCCATGTTTTCAAATTTCTGTGTATTCTGTTTAATAGGCTGTTTTCAAATTCAACACCGTTTGATTGTTTTCATTGGTGTTTTAGCTGCGTCTGATGGATTGATGAATTCAATCAATCAGACAACAAATTGAGTAGTGAATCTCAGCAAAATCGCATTAAAAATTTAAGCACTTCATTTTGTTCCAGACCAAGATTAGTGATTACATATAATTGATTCATTTATCTTAATGAAGAGTCAAAATATATTCTTATGGGTCGTGCGCAGAACTATTCCGAGCAACTGATATCGCGTGAAATAGGACCATGAGTAATATTGTGTGCTTCTGTAAGCAAAATCTTCATAAAAGTTCCACATCTTCCATGTGGCGGCGGTAGCCTAGTGGTCATGTTCACGAACTCGCGCCCAGCGGTTTTCGCATCGTGGTTTCGAGCCCTGACACAGCTAAAGACACGCCGTGTATCCGGGGCTGATGCACGTTAAATCTGTCTAGGCTCGAAGTCCTCCCGTTGGTGTGGTGTGGAAGCTTAGGGAGGGAGGTGCCCTCTCAAGTGTCGTTCTCATCACTTTGTCGAAGGCTCAAAATTACGAGGTATGTCGCCGACAGCCATCGCGTTGTTTCTAGTGCGACGTTGCTAAAACCAACAAACACCCTGAACACTATATGATGCCAATCTGTTGGCGGCCATGCTGATAGGACACGATATTATAAGAGACGATTCAGTTGTCCGCGACTGTAATCGAGTGGACATGGTCACAAGTTTATGAAAATATAGAGGATATATTCATTGAGAGACAGTAAATGAATAAATAATTTTACGAATTGAATTTCGCTTTGTTAATTTTGTTTTTTTGTGGACAAACGTATTTTTTTTTACTTCTAAGTTCTCGGAAGAATAGAATTATACAAAATGAATATTTATTCGCGTAAAGTAAGCGTACCTCCGAGTCCCAGGCTCTATAAAAACACTTTATATCAAGAAAAGAAAATTTCTTTCTCAAATTCTAATGCAATTTTATTTCCACAAGCGAAACATTTAATTAAACATTAAAGTAGAGCAAAAGATATACTATTAAAGCAGACAATATTATTCTGTTCGGATATTCAGATAAAAACAGGCGATAAAATATTAAATTAACTATATCTTAATGTTAATATACCTTAAGCAAACTAAATGCAATTATTATAATCATGACGTATTATAATATCAATCTTGGGAAACTGACATCGTGTGTCCTTTATTTTATGCAATGCTTTTTTTGTGACGCTATTTTCTCAAACAACGTGTTATCACATGTTAAAAAAAAGGCTCAATTTTTTCTCAAAATAAGTTAGCTTCCTAATTATTATTATTTATTTATGTTCTTACATATATTTATATACACATACAGAAACTTATCGAAAATATATTTCATCTGTTAATAAACTACTTGTATTAGAAGACAAATTAAATGTCGTTCTAATGCGATGAATGCAAGTGTTTCTTATGAGATAATATTTCATCTTATAGAATTCGAAATTAATACATCCTATGAGTAAAATGGTTTGCAAATGGTCAACAGTTAACAATGACTCAGTTTCGAAAACGTCTTTTCACATTAAGTGCTCCCAAATACGGATATAAATTTCCGAGCACATGATTTTATTGGATCGTATTTATCTTCCGAAAAATATTAATAGATTTGTGTAAGATTCGTTTCTTGACTCATTATTTCCAACGTATCATCATTTTGCAGATCAATCTCTTCCAAATGAAAGCGTAAAGGAAGCTTCTAAATCATACGGACAAATGTCTTTTATGCTTGCATCAAGATCTGATAAACGTTGTTGCAACTGT
>BMAW01025985.1:390083-416390 GCA_019974015.1 Nephila pilipes
ATTAAATTCGCAACTCGCTTAGTGTACGTAGAATTTTTGCATAAAATAACGTCTGCATCATTTTGAACCATCTTCCGAAATCGCCTGATTTAACACCTTGTAGTTGCTTTTTATTCCAGCATTCAAAAGGAAGTTATGGGGGTATTATATTGATGGTATTTCGACTTCAAAAAGAGTTCCGACATGTGTTTTGGAGGCAGGTCCGCAAAGTGAAGTGGAACAAGCATTCGAATCACTATTAAATCACTGTAACAAGTGTACTGAAACCGAGAAGAACTTATTCTGAATAAAAAAAACCAAAGCAAATAATAGTTCCTTATTTCTATTTCATTTTACATTGCCGGTCTTAAGAATTCTTTATCGCACTGTGTATTTCAGCTACAATGATAGCTGAGAAAGACTAACAAATTTTATGCCAACTTTCAAAGGTTTGACAGAAGTTTTTCGCTAATTGTTATACTTTTTATTAATGTATTTTTATCAATAAATTTTTGAAGTAATTATTCTATATTTTCTTTTTCTTTATTATAGTTTCTTATGTGTATATATTTTTTGTGGTATTTTCTCCTTGTGTAGAATATGTAACTATATCAATTTAATTTGAACTAGAGTGAGCGTAATACTATGTAACTAAGGTTTGGCTCCTTGTAATATTGGAAGAGCTGGAATGTACACCTGTAATATTGCGATATTCGTTCCTTGGAGCATAAAAACCCAAACATTCTGCTAAAAAAATTTCCATTATGCAGCAGTTTCAGGAAAAATAACTTAAAAGTAAATGTTTATCAGTCGAGGGGGCTTTGTGTCCCTAATCCTTCATAATTTAGGACTCTACAATCCTTTCATCTGTTATCACTTCATAAATTCCATTTGTATTGAGAAAGTTATCCTCACCAAGAGATAACCGGTTTTCGCAAGGACTTGTCAGGGCTCCACTGATCTACTTCCACAGATTTGTCCAGAAAAGTGCTCCATTGTGGTAAAGTGAGATTAATTTCACTCGGGATATAGTTGTTGCGCATCTTTGGGATTATTGACGACACCAAGACTTGGGGTAATGTTGTCTATTCTTGCTAATTCCTTTGTTTGTTGGTTTGTTTAGATTTTGATGTTGTTTATTTACAACACAACCAATCGTATATTTTGGTCATTAAAAATATAGTTGTCCAATTAAACTGTCAAGGGAAAAAAAACTTTTGATAAAGGCATTGCGAAAAAGTTTAACGAAAAATATTGCGCATTTGAGTGGCAAAACATTAGGTAATTTTAATTTATAGCATTACTTATTAGAATTTTATTTTGTTTTTTTATGGATTTGTATTGCATCATGTTTTATCCTAAACATAGTCCTCTTCATTTTCATAAACTTCATTCGTTATTTATTATGCAGATGGTGGATGTTTTACAATTATATTAAATTTATTTTCTTTTTATTAAATTACTTTACAAAACTTCTCCAATAACAATAAATTACTCTTTCAGCGATAATCCGATAAATGTAACTTCTGATTTTCTTTCTTTCTTTTCTTTCGTATTCGTCAAAATTTTATATAATTTTAATTTGAAGTTTAGAATAAAAAATATAAACAATTTTACCAGCTTTTGTTATTAGCTAATTACAACCTTGTTACAAATCAAGGTTATGTTTTATAAAAATTTTGATATTTGTGGAGGGAGGGGGAATGTATGAAACGCGTTCACTTTTAAAAAAATTTGTTTGTTCTTATAATTTTCCAAATTGTTTACGAATGATATATAAGATTAAGTTATTTGAATTAATGAAATTACTAACAATTTTATTTACATTAAATACATAAAGAACAATCTTTGCACTCATTTCAGGATCTTTCAAATACAAAAGTAAAATATAAATGTCATTTTTGGCACAATTAGGTACGAAAATTCAAATTTCCTTTTTGTATAAATGCAAGTTTTTACCGTGTTTCTTTAATTTTGTTTTTTTTTATCCTGAAAACCAATCACTTGATGTCTTTCTCAGTAAAAGTTCTTATCTTTTATAAATTCAATCCACATACTTTTTTAAAAAAAGAATTAAGTAGGATTAAGCTTTTACTTCATAAACATGCACGATATTCATCACCAGAAAAATCATATGATAAAAAAAATTATTATTGTTTCTTAGGTTTTCCCTGAACTTTAAAAAGGAGATGTGAATAACGTAAAATCCCAATAATATTTTCCGTCCCATGAAAATAATTCGTGTACTTTTCCCTCTGTGCTTCATTTGTCTTTATATATAAATAATTGTGTCTCCTTCTGTCCTTTCTACATACATATTCAGCTCATGATTACTTATTTAATTAGTCACCCAAGGAGCTATTGTTTTAGTTGGATCACTTTTGGCGTACCAGATCACTTTTCAATTTTTTTTTATCGTTTGCTTCAATTTTAATTACATTTATCTCAAATATATTCAACTAAACAATTTATCGTTTGCTTTAATTTTAATTATATTTAGCTTAAATATATCCAATTTAATAATTAGTCGTTTTTTTTTTAAATTTTAATATCAGAAAAGCTTACTATTGTCCGTTTCTCGATATTTCATCGTTCATTTTAATTCTTATATTTAATTGAGCAATTTAATAATAATTATAAAAAAAGCGCATTTTGGGGGGACTAAATCTGTTCTCTGCAAAAACTTTGCATAGAACTTTTTTTTAAAAAAATTTATATATATTTTTATTGAATACTTATTAAAAACATTTTATAAATAATTTTCAATTCGTATTTTGTTTCCTATTTCGTAGGAACCAATTTTTAAACATAAAATATCTTCGATTTCGATTATGTGGCGGCGGTAGCCTAGTGGTCATGGTGGCTGACCGGCAGTTTTCGTCGAGTCGTGGGTTCGAGCCTTGATGCCACTAAAGACTCGCCGTGGGGCTGATGCACATTAAATCTGTCTAAGCTCAAAATCCTCCCGTTGGTATGGTGTTGAAATAGAAGAAGGAGATGTCAGCTCAGATATCGTCACTTGACGTGGTCTGTCGCCAATAGCTCTCGAGTTGCTTCTAATGCGACGTTAATAAAACCAATCAATTGATTTCGATTATAAGACCGCTCCTTTTATTTGTTGTAGACAAGAGGATGGACGTATTTTTAGGATTTTAAATAATTAGTGGTAAAATTTAGTTGCTTAGCAGATAATTGCTTTCCTTTCTATTCTTTGAAAGCTATTCTTATGCAGTGATGCGAAAGAATACGGCAAGAGTCCCCCTCAAAATACTATGATCACTCGGTGATCCGGCAGATATCGGACGAGAAAATCACTAAACAGGAAAAGTTATACATTATTGAATGAAAATTGATACCGAACGCAAATGAAGTGTCAAACACACAAATCAACGAAAGCTTTACAAAGTGTTTTATATCAACCGCCTGCGTTATTCCTTTGAAATAGAAGGTACACGAGGAGTGGCTATTAAACAACGAGACTGACTCTGCTACAGAAGAAGTACGCATGCGCCAAACGCCAGTGACCGACAGCTGTTTAGAGTGAAGCTTTCTATTTCGAATGCAGTGCCTCTCGCTTCTGTAAACAAATCTGTATATCCGTAGCCTTCGTTCGCATTAGAGTTTTTTGTTAGATTGTTTCGCTGGAGAAATGATAATTGAGCAATAAATTGATGTGACATTTCACATAAAATTTGGCAAAACTGCTACGGAAACTTATAATTTGTTGAAATAAGTGTATGGCAATAAATGTTTATCGAGTGTACGTGTTTTTGAGTGGTTTAAGCGTTTTCGAGATGGCCGAGAAGACGTTGAAGATGAGTCACGCCCGGGTTGCTCTCCCGTGTCAAAAAAGGACGATAATATCAAAAATATCGGTAATCTTGTTCGATCTGACCGTCGGTTCAGTATTCGTGCGATTGTCGAGACTGAGGAATTGACAACCAGACAATACACCGGCTCATTCCACATTATCTATCAAGATGTTTCTAGCCACGTACAGTTCCCAGTTTTAGACCATCCGCCTTATTCGCCGGATCTTGAGCCATGCGACTTCCTTCTGTTAAAAGGAACAAGATTTGAGTCGCGTTGAAACTGTGAAAGAGAAAGTGGCAAGGAAGGAGCTGACAGAAGACTTCCAGCACTGTTTCGAACATTGGAAGATTCGCACGGAGCCTTGTGGGAGAGAGGTGCATATTGAATGTGATAATAAGTAAATATGTATGACAACAAAATAAAATATTTTACAGCATCAGGCTGGTTTTATAATAGCCACACTTTGTAAAGCAATTCTTCTCATAAAGCAGTGACATTCTGCCCGCGTAAGAACGCGACATTACTGGAGGCTGGAATGGAGAAGTATCGGATTATAGACAGAATATTGTGATGTCATGTGGTCGTGGTGGTATTGTGGTTGGCATGCTTGATTGAGACCACTGCCGACCCAGATGGCTTCGGCTTGGATAGCTGGTCATGGGTCAACTCAACCCTTCATCCCTACGGGGTTCATTAATAAGTAACAAGTTCTTTTTTGAGAAATTAAGTGAGGTTCTAGCTTAGGGCTTATAATCAGGGCCCCAGGATCAAAGGTTACAGAAACGGAGGTGAGCATCACCTGTTTGGACTTCTTAGACCCGGGAAGACCTTAACTTTATTGTAATTTCATACATTTTTTTTTTTACTTGAAGCGAGGATTTCTTAACACGAAAAAATTTCGCAATTCAACCCAGATTTTTTTTTCTTGTTATACAAAACAAAATAAACAATGTTTGCTATCGTTTCTTAGTTAACTAATGTCTTTGGTTGGTAAAGGCGATTGAAATGTAGTCAAAACATTTCAATCTGTTAGTCCAGTAGTTCCCAAAGAGTGCGTCGCTGTGTCTTTACAGAGGAGCCGCGAAATCTTATTTTTTTTTTATCTCGTGATCAATCGTACTTTTACAGAAGGTCAGAGCGCTGTGGGAAATCCTTATTTCAAAATGGGGGCAGTGACTTAAGAAAGTTTGGGAACCATTGTACTGGTCAGTTAGTTTTAGAATTCAATATTGAGTGAGTCGAAAGTCGGTGAATTTCGTATTTTTTTTTTTATATTTTACATAAATTTACTTTTATGAGAGTACAATGACACAGAAATCGGGAAACGCTGTTTACACTTTTTTTTATTTAATTAAATATGTATAACTACTTTAAGTGTAAGTAGTGTATCTAATATGATGTGCTGGTTGATATAAGTATGGACTTTCGTACGTATAAGCGTACATTTTAACAGGAAATCAAACTAATAAAATTTGACTACATCGTAACCAATAATGATTTTCTTTTTACAAGCATTACTTAACACGAATTTTTTTTTTCAATTCAAAAAATATTTGTTTCCTCAATTTCATGTAAAAAGTTGTTGACAATATTTATATTTAGTCGATAGAAAGACAAGTTTTTGTTTATATACTATGCTCCCAAAGACTATTAGAAAAAGAAGATATTTCTGTTGAATAATTTCAATTTAAAATAATTATTAGCAACAATACATCTTAAAGTATATGCCTACCTTTGTAGCACTTTAAAAAAAAAAAAAAAGAATTTTTTGTAAAACATTTATGTTTGTAACAACAATGTGGTGAATAAATTGGTAAATTCAAAAGTTATTTTAAAGAACTTTTTTTTTTTTCAAAGTTTGGCCATATTTGGTTGGAATTAAGTAAAAATTGACATTGACACTAAAGTTCATGTAAGAAATTCTATTTAATATATTTCGCTTTTTGTTTCAACAATATATTTAATATACATATATCCTTTTTGTGAAGCAGAAAAAATGCAGTTATCTCTTAAATTTGCTGAATCATACCAAAACTTATAAACACAACATGATTTTACAACAAAAAAAAATAATAACTTTTTAAAAATAAAAATAGCTCCGAAATAAACAGTTATTTACTTAAAAGCTGTGTTTGGAATTCATAACATATCTAAAAATCAAAATAAAAATGAAGAAATAGTTGCCAGATATACCTACAACTGTAATAAATAAATAAATAAAACCAAACTCTATATTTAAAAAGTAAATTGTACATTCCCAAAGTTTAAAAATAAAGAAACAGCTGTTGAAATGCATAGTTTACATTCCTTTGTCTTAGTCTCGGTCTTGAAAAATTCCGCTTCCGGTCGCTTTAAATTGAACTTCAGGTTTAAGATCTGGGTTATAACTTTGCTTTTATCTACCCGAGAAACAAATACAAATCCTTTTTGAAATCGTAAATATGTGAGCTTTGATAAAAAAAAAAAAGTAATAAAGGAATTTTTGAACATTTTCACTAAAACAGTGATTTTTGGGTAGTCACATACCTCAATTAAAAGGGTTTGGTTAATTATTTACAAATGAATAAGGATTCAAGTTTGTATTGGGGAATTGCAGATATAATCAAATATTTCGAAAAATATGTTCAAAAAATAGCTTTTAAATTTAAAATACAAGTTTATTCAAAAGAAATCATCCGATTTCCAAATTTCATATTTTCATTAAAAAACGACAACACAGAATGATAATAATATATAAAAGCAAAGGGAAAATATTGATGTATTTTTTCCAAGTGCTCGATGTATCTTCTTTTAGTTACACGTATAATATCGATTCGGTATGTAAATTCATGCCAAACACGTTGTAAAGTGTCGATGTTAACTGACTTTACAGCAGTAGAAATCCGCTGAAAAAATTCGCATAAATTTGAGGGTAATGGTGACGCATACACCTTATCTTTTACATACCCTAAAGGAAGAAATCGTATGGTGCAGATATCGGATGATTTAGGTGGACACCTGTGCAAACATCGAGCCATCTGGTCCACTGCGACCGATCCAACTTAGAGGTAGCTCCGTGAAACCATCTAAAACAGCTTTTGTAAAATAGCTTCATGAACACACGAATATCTATTGTGATCGTATTTATTGTTCACAACATAAGTCTTCCACAGTTATAATAAAAATAAAATAAAATAACAATGGATGATTCTGCCATAAAAATCAATTATTAAATTTAATATTAAAAATAAGAGCAAACGTTAAATTATTAAAGCAGACGATAATATTCTGTTCGGGTATTAAAATAAAAGCAGACGATGAAGTGTTAAATTAAATATATCTTAATGAAATATAACTTAAGTAAACTAAATGTAATTATATATTATTAAAATCATAATGTACTATAGTATCAGTCTATTGAATCTAACACCATGTATCCTTCATTTTATGCCCTAGAATTTTTCTTGACGCCCCTTTCTCAAAACAACATCTTAGCATATATAAATAAATAATAATCATTATAAACAGTTTATTTTTATAGCATTTTTCAATTCATTAAAGGCTTTTAAAAGAAGTTTTGTTTGAATTGTAAAAGTAACTTTTCAATAACTCTAGGACATTTTGCCGCGTTCAGTAAAATACAGGATTGGTCAAAATGATTCATCCGGTTTTAAAATTCCATATTTTCAGAAATAAAAAGACACAGAGTGAAAAGTAATGCGTGAATACAAATGAAAACTGTGAAAGTCTTATGTTGTGAGCAATGGATGACCCTCGTGCGCTCTTCGTGAAGCTATTTCTCAAAAGTTGTTTTTGAAGCTTTCACGGAGCAAATGGATCGGTCGCAGAGGAACAGATGACTCGATGTTACACAGTTGGCCACTTAAGTCACCTGATGTGGCCCCATACGATTTCGATTTCTTCCTTTGAGGGTTTGTAAAAGATGAAATATATGCGCCGTCAATATCCACAAATTTATCTGAACAAAAGCAACGGGTTTCTGCTGCAATATATAATCAATAAATACTGACACTTTTCGATGTATTTGGTGGGAAATTACATACCTATTTGACATTATACGTATAACTGAAAGAAGTTATATCGAACATCTGTGAAAAAAAAAAAAAAAACGTCTATATTTTCCCTTTGTATTCATGCATTACTTATACTTCTGTGTCGTTTATTTATGAAAATATATGATTTCGAAATCGGATGTATAATTTTGTTTTATCCTGTATTTAAATTTAAAACATATTTTTTTAAGTGAAGCTATTTATCGAAAGCTGTGTCAGAAACCTTCACTGAGCTACCTCGCAGTTAACATAGATTGGTCGCAGTGGACCAGATGACTTGAGGTTACACAGCTGGCCCCCCAAGTCACTTGATATGGTCTCATGCGATTTTTTTTTCTTTAGGAATTTGCAAACGATAAAGTGGATGTGCCACCATTGTCCATAATTGATGTGAATTTAAACAACGGATTTCAACTGCTGTACAGTCAATTGACATGGATACTTTGCAAAGAGTTTGACAGGAATTTACATACCGAATCGACATTATACGTGTAACTGAAAGAAGTTACATCGAGAACTTGTAAAAAATACTTCTGAATTTTCCCTTTGCATTCATGTATTACTTATCATTCTGTGTTGTTAATTTTATGAAAATGTGGAGTTTGAAAATCGGACGAATCACTTCGAATGACCTCCTGTATATAACAAGCAAAGAAAAGAATTTTTTTGTAAAACCGTTGATGTGTGTGATATTTGAGATTAGGTATAGTAAATAAAACAATTGACACTCGAAACTTGTTTGGCATCGATTTGAAAAAGTAACAAGGAAACAACACACGCACACACAAAAGAAAAACTTCGATTTTGAACCCAACCAAAATACATTTTCTCGATTGTAACAAAACGCTACTTCTGTGTATATGAGTGAGTTGGGGTGTATGAATATTCATGTTTATGCATGACAACTACTAAAATAGTCTGACATTTACAAAGAATATTTGAGGGGGTCCTTAGTCTCTTCCGCGTGTTGACTTATCCTGGATTTCTTAATTGACTCGACTCCTGGTCCTTAATTGAAAGAAGTTATTCGTTATTTTTCTCAGTTTTAATTATTCGTTCATAGTATAAAATTATTCCTGAAAAAACTCACTTTGCTTACTGTATGTCAATGTCAGAAAACAAAAATTAATCATAGTTTCTCAATATAATTATACTAGCTGATACCCATCCGCTTCGCTGGGAAGACGATAATGTTACATTTTGGAACCTATACGTAAAATATCCAGAAAATTTTCAATTTTTAAACGATAATGATAATCTAAATTTAAAATGTTAAGAAATTGATTGTCTGTAATAATGGTTATCCACGACTTTCAAATATATGAGAAAATAAAAGAAAATAGTAAAAAGTCACCCCATATATATATAATATGGATAAAATTCATTCCACCTTATACATGTTACACCTAGTATTGCCAAAGATACAACCTTTGGTTAGAAAATTCATCATATGCTTGATTTTCAAATGAAATATCCTCACAATGACATAGTGTCTATCATAAAATTTTTTCCCCCTGCTTCAAGAGATCTTTGATTTCTGACCATTTAAGATTGTAAGGGACTGCAATCCTAGAAAAAAAAATGTCAAAATGTCTTACGTATGTCATAGCGTCTTGAGTTCGTTCTTGCATGTAGCGAGGTTCTCCAGTAAACGAAGATTGTCTTGCGTGTGTGCTACTCCATAAGAAGCCGACATTTTAGAATTTTTCAAAATCCCGCAAAGATTTGGAGCTAAACTACACTTTCACCAACCGTGGGATACCAAACTCATTTATTTCTATCGCTAAACATGTACTTTTCCTATTTTCGACAAGCACGAAATTTCACATAAAGAGCCCCTTCGCCATAATCTTGCCAATCCTCCATCAGCGTTTCAGTATTAAATTATTTGGTATTTTTCCATTTCGCACGTGCAAATCTCACCAAGGAAACTTAATTGGTGTCAATACACAGTATACGTAGAAAAATATATATATTCCGTTTGGGGTCGGTCATATCATTTTTGTCAATAAAGTCGCCAAAAATCACATAACCGATGGATAAGAGTAGATTAACGGATGAAAATTACATTTTGGATAAGACTTCCGTAAAATCCGTTCTTAGTGAGCGTCTACATCATCGCAAAATGAGTAACTATGCTAAATTTCAAGTCAATCGGTTGTAGAGTCTTTGAGATCTCGTGATGAGTCAGTCAGTGGTATTTCGCTTATTTATATAGATATAGATTGTAAATAAATTCCTGTTGCGTCTCGAGCCCGCCTCTGATTGGAGACTCATTTCTCGCATACGCGTGCCTAACTATTTATTTTTGTTTCCAGACTGTATCTGCGATGGAGTGATGCGACATCGATTTAAAAACTTGTAGTAAATAGTTTCTTTCTAGTGTTATGTTACGCGCAGTATTCCGTGTTGTTTCAAAATGAAAATAAATAGAAAAAGCTAATCTTAGTGGATTACTACGTCCTCCGACAACGACTCTTTCATCCCCTCAGTTTTCCCGTAATGCGACTCTGCAAATCAGATAAGTAACCTTTTGATTATTCGTGTATTAGAATTTGTAGAGTTGTGTTATTTTGAACTGATATGCGGGAAAGTTTAGTATTAGTTAAATTTATTTCTGCGACAATTTCTTTCATATATAAGAAGTTCCTTTAATATTTATTTTATTTCACTTCAAAGCTCGTGCTACACATACAAAAAGGAAACATAACTTGAAAAATGACTTGATGATTTCATTAAGGAAGCCCGGAATTTCAATTCCAACTGTGTTGAGGAATTGAATTTTTCAAAAGTAAGCGAGCAGAGAATAAAAAGGTTCAAGTGTGGGCAACTACATCTATTTTTCAGCAGAAAAAAAAGGGAATTTTTAGATTCACAAATCGACAAATCTCTACCAAATAGGACACTAATTAAAACTACTGACTATTCTTTATAATCTTTTGTATGTTTAGAATGCACAATACTCTGCGTGTAAATTTTTTAAAAATAAGATATTTAAAAGATTTTATTCAGCCTATTTGAACAAGTATATAAAATATATATTGTATCGGGGGCAAAATATATATATATAAAAAATATGTTTCCGGGAAATAATTTTTTTCACCTAAACATTCATTTAAAATTTTAACTTTTTTCAAAATCTTCCAATATTTTAAAATTTTTGTTACTTTTCTACTAATTTTCATGTAAACAATTTATTTTTCTTAATTGTGTTTCTCACAATTCTGTGCATGGGTTTAGTTCTTTATAGTTTTACAATATTTTTTTTATCAGATAGTACTTAAAACAGTAAAAAGACAACTCTATCTAATTTTGTGGATTCTTAAAAATAACATTTCATAAAAATCCTTATTTCATGCACAGTATCATCAAATGTATTACGCCAAACACGCAGAAAAAAAAATGTCAAAACTTTATATTGATAACTAAAAAAAAAACATCATCCCATTTTAAGAATATGTCCGTCGTAAAAAAAATAAAAAGGAGAGAAAAAAAAGCAATTTATGTATAATATTTTTAAGGTAAAGGAACTGAGGTGAAACATTGTTGAAAAATTAAATAACTCACTAAATAATGTGGCTAAAATAAGTATTTTTGTATTTATGCTTAGAAAATTCTTACCATTAAAACGAGCCATACAATAGACCGTGTCTCTTTAAATGCATACCTAGATCTTAAATCCTAACTTAGTACGAAAGAGAAATAGTGAAGAGTGGGTGTACTCATCTAGTTGTAGCCGAAAATCTCGAAATTTGGCTGCCTTAGTCCGTCATGCAACATTTGTTGTTATTTCTAGCCTCTCTAGCTATCCGACAGCTATACCTCATCTATGGGACAATCCAAAAAGTACCAGTTTTTGAAGACAGATGGCGTTTAAAAGGCAAGTTGATGTACCATTGAGGGTTGCTTTCTGTTTAACGACTTCAAAATAAATTTGACTCATAGATTAACTTTCATTTGTAGCCATTTGCTGCCGATTCAAAATCTGAAAAGTTGATTGTTTATTAACGTCGCACTTTGAAGTAAGACGAGGGCCTCGTGATTTTTATCCCAATCAAGTGACGAAGTTCTCCTGCGGTGACATCCTCCTCTCCAAACTTTTACACTATACTTATGAGAGAAATTGGAGCCTTGACAGATTTACTGTGAATTAACCCGCTATACGAAGGGTTTCCAGCGGTATCAGGACTTGAACCTACGGCTCAACTGAAAAAATTGCGACTGCAAGCTCGCGACTGTGATCCCTTGACTATCGGGGCCATAAAATTTGATTGGCGCCGTGATTGTTCTGTGTGGTTTTCTCTCCGGAATTTTGTTTCGGAATTGTGATAGGAGCGATTTAAGTGAGAACCGAAAGTCGAGTTGTCAACCATCAGTGAGACCTGAATTTATTATTTTTCATACGAAACTAAACAACTATCAAAACAATAGATTGCTTCCAGTGAATTTTCACTAAAGAAGGCGAAGATGACCTCGTCGGTCATAAAAGTTATGGCGATGCTCTTTGGGAGGAAAAAGCGTCATTCTCATGAACAGCTAAAGAAAAAAAAAAAAAAAACCAGAAGTTAATGATGAAGTAAGTTATTCGGCCTCTCCGACAAGAAATTGAAGAAAACATGCCCCTACCCTTTTCCATTATTAACACGTATATTTTTTCAACTGCTTAAGAACAATTGGGTGTTTCTGCTGGTCCGAAATCGTGGAAGACCCGAGATTGGTTGGTAGATTTTATTGATGCCACACTAGAAGCAACACGAGGGCTAGTGGCGACGGACCTCGTAACTTAGAACCTCGGTCAAGTGACGAGGACGACACCTGAGCAGGCACTTTCCTCTGCACACTTCCTCATCACGCCAAAGGTATGACTTGGGGCTTCGACAGATTTAACTCACTCAGGGGCTTGGCTTCTTCAGGGAAGTACGGGTATTACTTACCCTAAGCACCTTGGTGATCTTTTCCCCTTCCCATGATGTTTACTAGCTTTGGTAAACACGAGTCACGCGCCCCCAGGATACCTTATTGATTCTTCTCTATTTTCGATCTTCCTCCTTGTCTTATTATTTTTATCTTTCCCCCTCAACCTTTCCTAATGTCTAGTCCACATTTACATCTTGTTTGGTGCAGCATAGCCACATCTGGCTCTTGTGTCAGCAAACTTCACAATCACTCACACTTGATCAGCCCTGCTACACGGCGGGTCTTTAGAGGTATCATTGCTCGACGAAACACCGGCCGCAAGTTCGCTACTAAACTACCACGGCTACAGCCTCTCTTCAGATGTTTAGAGGAAGTAAGATTCGAACACACGATCGGACAGAAATATCGACGGATTTCAATTTCTTCGGCCTGATCAAGACGATTGCTCTGAAAGAGCTCAAAATTGCGTTCGAAAGCATCGGGAGCCGTAATTGATATGTTTTTATTTACTTTTAACCAATCAATCACATCATTCGAAAACATACATCTGCCATATTTCGGGAATCGATAACCTCTCTAAGTAATTGAAAATGAGAAAAAAAAATCCCTAGAAGTCAATGTCTGATTAGGAATACGCAAAAATGTCATCGAATGATTTTTTTTTTTCTTATCGTCTTGCTCTAAATTAAGGAAACATACTTAAAACCGTCAAGTGTTTTCGTTTTCGGAAGTTAACATTCTCATATAAAATACGTCTCATGCGGATTAATTTAAAGAAAATAAACACAGTACTTTCTCGGTAATCCGCCAGATATGTAGGAGCACCGTCATATTACCGAATTGCCGGGTTATTGGAAAATCTCATTCCGCTTTTTGAGAAGAAATTATAACTTCATTCCATTTTAGACGTCTAAAACCAGGCATCATAAACCAAATATTAATGAGTGTGAGTGAGTGAAGTTTATTGGCGTAAGAGCCAGATGTGGCCATACTGCGCCAAACAAGGTAAATCTGAGATCTAGACTTTAAAACTGAAAATAGAGTGGTCGACAAGAAGGGTCACGTAGAAAGTAAAGTTTATTGGTGCAAGAGCCAGATATGGCTATGATGCGCCCAAAAAATTCAACTGTGGTCTAGATGTGAAAAAATAGAAGAAAAGATAAATTGGTTGACAAGAAGGAGGGTTGAAAATAGAGTAGGATCGCTAGGGTATCCCGGGAGTGCGTCCCCCATGTTTACCAAAGACAGTAAACCCCATAGGAAAGAAAAAGATCACTAGGGTGCCTCGGGGTCATGATGCCCGTACTTCCCTAAACAAGGCAAGTCCCTGAGGCCCCCTGATATAATCCCCAGGGGCAGGGTGCCCAATTATACCCCCTCAGACGCTGGGTACCCATTTTAGTCGCTTCTTAAGACATGCATGAGCTACAGTGCGACTATTCAGTCATTCCCGGTCACCAAATATTAGTACAAACCTTGTTTTATCTCATCTAATTATTTTACCTTTTTCTTTCTGTAATTATTGAAAAATTTTACTTTGCGAGGATATGCATAAAATGCAATGCTAATGTAAAGCGGCACCTTTGTTACACGCATGCTTCTCGAATAATCGTTTCGTAATCTATCGCTGCATTCACTGGTTGGATTTTGGCAAATTATCAGTTTTCGGTGTTTGTATTTAAAAAGTATAAATGAAATTGTCACTAACCATTTTTTTTTATTTCTCCAATGACTTCTATTGAATTGTAATACTTATGTATTATTGTTCTTTTCATTAAAGTTATATAGTGTTAATAAAAATTTTAAAAAAATAGCGCTGTGGTATTAAAACTAAACTATTGTATAAATTAGAATAAACTGTTAATTTTTATTTCTCTGTCCAAATTCGCACATATAGAATAAAAAACAGACCATTTTGATGCTAAATTTTACAAATTTATGTTTGTAACTATCCCCCTTACACTCCTCAAGCACTCGTATTATTTTATTTTCTATGAATTGTTTCACCCCCCCTTCTAATCCCCATCACCGCCCTTGTGTATCATTATACAAAATTTGAGGCAGTACAGGTAAACAAAATGCCAAAAATACAAAATAAACTAGAAGTACAAAAAAATATGCTGTTTTATATCAGTCTGTTGACCTAGAGTGTCAGCGGCGTTTGGAATCCTCAAGCTTTAGGTCCGAAAAAATTGGTTTGATCGTTTTTGGATTGCTCTTATCAATTAGGTCAGAAGGGATTCTCCCTCGGGCAGATGTCGTCCTCTCACTTGATCGAAGTTCAAATTTACGAGGTACGTCGCCAAATGCCCTCGTGTTGTTTCTCAGTGCGATGTTAATAAATATTTACATCATATCTCCCCCGGACTTGCAGTAATGCATAAAGTGCGAGATTTTTTTTTACACTTCTTCAATTCAACTGTAGATTTCAGGAGATATGGCAACGTACATTAATCAGAAAAAGGTCATAACTCCTGCATCGTCATTTTTACCGCGGATTTCTGGAGGTATGACGATGTACAGTTAGCAGAAAAAGGAAATGCCACCTGAAATCCATGGTAGAAATGACGATGTGTGAGAAAGCTCACGCTTTATGCATTACAGCATCGTCTAGTGGTTCCCGCTTGCTCACCACCAATGCATGTTATGGTGAAAATTGCTGCCTGTTGGTTGTTTTCTATATTCCCTTAAATTTTTGTCCATGGGTTTCGAAACAACCTATACGGGATAAAATAATGGATTAAAGGATCTTTTTGTAAATTTAAAAAAATTGAATCATACAAATGAATGCTTTGGAATTACAGTCAGGTAGGCAAAAACCTTACAAATAAGAAAAGTCCGAACGATTTTTGAATTATTAACATATCGGAATATTATCATTTACATAAAAAAAATAGAATATCCTATAGAACTCTCCTGCTGCCTATTTCTACCCGCAACAAAGTTCACACTTAATACGCGTCGTTATTTTGAGCCACCGTCTGATGACGAGATCCGCATCTGAGTACGCACCCAATTTGTCAACGTTTAGATTTTGAGTTGCGATAGATGCAACGTGCAACAACCTCGATACACAATTAGTCTTTATTGGAAATAGGATCGAACACTCGAATTGTTAGAAATATCGCCGACCACTAGTACGTAAATTAGATGTGGAATGAATCCAGAGAATAAACACTTATGTCATGAAGGGCAGAACCGAGAATGGCAGAGAACGATTAGGTATAAAATGCCAATAAAAGGGCGATTGAAAATGTTAAGCCTCAGTTTATTGACATCGACCAATCGGCAGTAGTGGGTGAATAAAACAAATAATAAAGATAGATATTAATAGTCAATTTTTTTAGTGGTAGTTAGTTATAAAAGCAATAAACACAAATGAGATAACTTAAGATATATCACAAACAAGATAAATATAAAATACTGTATAATTTAAATAGATTCCTCGTTTCCTTGGCATGGCGCCAGCTAACCTTTCGCATGCCACCTGGTGGCACGGGTGCCTTACTTCATTCAATCGTTGCCCTAGAAATTCTAAAAAAAAAGAGCAATTAATATATAAATATTACATACCAGTTCTCTTGTGAAACGAACACGGATTCTTGGAACAATTGCGAGCCCTGCGTTTTTGTGCGGAAACATAAAATATCTGAAATTCTGTGGTTCTAAGAAAACATAAAGAAATAAAACTAATCTGGATCAAGGTCAGGCAATCAACTTCGAGCAGATTCCTCGGGCTCTGATAAACAAATGTCCACTCGTCCACATTCTTGGTCTGGATTCTACACTCATGTATATGTTATCGGGTTAATGTAGCCCGCTCCCCAAGTGCAGATGACTTTGACAGATAACCTCTGATGAATCAATCGACGGGCAGCAGCTATCCTGATGATACCGGACGTAATTCACAACAGAGAGATTATGTACAGCTGTTTTTTGGCGTGTCCTCCATCCTCCCATTGTGAATATTTTCGAACAAATTCAATTCTTTCAATCTTGTTAATTTGTTGTAGCTGGGTCTATGAACAACGAGTTATGGAAAACCGCGAGATACAGAATTAATATTAATTAAATGTTAATATGAATTCCAACATCGATATGAATTTTTTTGTGTCACTCTCCTTCAACATAATTTTTAATTATTACGGAAATGACTTAAAAAAATCTTTATAATTCTTAAAATTTAACCAATAAAAAGCGATTGAAAGAACAGTTGACCTCACTGACGGCGAGATTTTGGAAATAATCTCTTACGTAAAATATTTAAACTGGAACACTTCCCTTTCTGAGAAATGGTGTTTAATATTCAATTCAAACATTCAAATCCAAAAAAGAATAAATGGAAAGTATTGAAAGGGTCGACCCTCTCTAAGCGCCCAAATTCCAAAGGATCCGTCTCAGAGACAATATTTTGTTCATTTCCACTTGTCGCATTTTTATCTTATCTCTTTTGTGACGAAAGTCACCTTCTGAACTGCACAATATGGGATCTTGTGGTTCCATCAGTTCCATCCATCGGTTCCTTCTCTTGCCCAGACATTCAGCGAGTGGATTTCCCCCTCTCTTTTCATTTCCTTTTTTTATATCCTATTCTTGCTATTTTTCTTTCTCTTTACTTGGATAGCGATCTGCTTTTACAACCTAGCCTCATTGTTCAATTCTTTGTCTAGGAAGATTTCCGACTCTTTTTAAAGTTCCTCCTGCTCGCTCGGATATTTTCTTATCTTCTTTTCAGCTTTTGCTTCGTTTCCGCGTTTCTTCCAAGGTTAGCGACGGATTTCAGTCCTTTCTCCCTCCTCTTTTTGTCTCGGATTTCCGCTCGTCTATTTTTGGATGCTTTCCCTCCTGTATTTCCAATTTGTTGGTTTATTATTTTTTGGTCTGATTTCGTAAATCATTCCCACTCTATTCGTGCGCTTCCTTTTTAATCATTTTTAGATGTGTTTGACTCATTTCTTTTTCATGTGCCTAATTTCTCTTATACTATTAGTTTGATATTGCAGATTGGAACCCCATAACATGCTTCTCTCGATACGTAAAATAGACAGGGGGGGGGAAGGTAATGTCTTCTTTTAACAAAAAGTTCTGTTGTTACCTGAAAAAAGATTAATCTGAATCTCATGAAAACCTAGACAAAATTAATTACCATGTTAGTTTTGCATTTGCAATTTTTAATAATAGTATTGAAATGGAACATCGCCAATTCAGAATTTCTGATGAATGTACTGTTATTATTGCGAAACTTTTGAGAATTAACCATACTATCAAAGGGATCATACTTAAAAAGGGTTTTCGAAGTATTTGATTTGTTCGGATTATCTTTCTTCCTCAGAAAATGTGAAAAATATTTCATCTAGCAATAATGCCAGAGTAGGAATTCACAAAAGAATATATAAAAACATATTAAGGACATGGATATACTTGTGTCCTTTGTTTTCGCTTGTGGAAATACTAGAATTTTCGGAAATCAAAGAGCTGAATTTTTGGTTAAGATTGTAACCAAATGAGATATTGATTTCTCAGTTAATGTCTAAAATCATTTTACAAGATAAATATTGAATGAATTGTATTCACTCTTTGGAACAATTGTACATCCAATCAGCTTATTTTTTACTCACACAGAAGTTTTTCCCGATCATTCCGAATTGATTGTCGCGCAATCCTTTTTATGCAAGTTTTAAAATCACCCAGTTTCTATCTGGTCATGATAATTTCAAATTTTACCGTAACAGACTTAACCCGAGTCTACTTCTAAATTTTGTAAATGTAGTTGAGGTAAGCATGTTTTTCTAATTTCTAAGTGCTATGAACATCTTATTCTTCTTTGTAAGCGTTGTGAATGGCTTATTTTTCTTTCTAAACGTTGTGAACGGCTTATTTTACAACGTTTTTCTGAATTTCACTTGGTGTGTGAGTGTGTGTGTCATCAAATTTTCGATCGTTAATTTAACCAACTTCCCATCAAGCTAGAGCTTTGAAATTTTGGGAATCGTTCGTACTCGCCTAACAATGCAATATTTAGACGTTTGCGGCAAGTTTTAACTAATATTTCAATAATTTTAATACGTCAAAATATTCTTTTCTCTCGGAGTTTTTAGGATTGAGGAAAAAATTTCTTTCCCCTCTGGGAACACCGGGCACTCCCCACTCCGCATGAAGTATCGTAAACCTTTTGTACTCACAAAAGGGAGATACTATCTCCCCTTTACTATCTCCGAGATAGTAAGGGTTGCTGACTTTTAGTCAGTAATCATTCGCAAGAAAGAAAGTTTCCAATATTTGGGGCCGTGTCTTATCACAATAATTTTTTCTGAATTCTGGTTCCCCTTCTTTTTTTAATAGAATGACTTAGAAACTTTCAAATGCATGTTTTGATTTTATGAGTATTATGAATTTTTTAATACTCTCACAAATGTCTCTTTTTAAGTGAATTTTAAAGTTAAAAATAACTAACAGTTTTAAATAATATTTCAATAATTTTCTCTATTAAATTTTGCCACCATATAAAAACGTTGTTTTTAAAAACGTTGGTTTTTATATCGAATTATTTTCTCTAATCTTATTCTTTGATAAAGATTCTTCATTTCTAAGTGTTTAGAACATATTATTCTTATTTCTCAGTGTTGTAAACATCTTATTTTAAAACGTTTTTCTGAATTTCACTTGGTGTGTGTGTGTCATCAAATTTTCGATCGCTAATTTAACCAACTTCCCATCAAGCTAGAGCTTTGAAATTTTGGGAATCGTTCGTACTCGCCTAACAATGCAATATTTAGACGTTTGCGACAAGTTTTGACTAATATTTCAATAGTTTTAATAAGTCAAAATATTCTTTCCTGTCGGCGTTTTTAGGATTGAGGAAAAAATTTCTTTCCCCTTCTGGGAACACCGGGCACTCCCCACGCCACATGGGGTATCGTAAAACTAACAAAAGGGAGATAGTAAGGGTTGCTGACTTTCAGTCAGTAATCATTCGCAAGAAAGAAAGATTCCAATATTTGGCGCCGTGTCTTATCACAATAATTTTTTCTGAATTCTAATTCCCCCTTTTTTTTAATAGAATGACTTACAAACTTTCAAATGCATGTTTTGATTTTATGAGTATTATGAATTTCTTAATACTCTCACAAATGTCTCTTTTGAAGTAAATTTTAAAGTTAAAAATAACTAACAGTTTTAACTAATATTTCAATAATTTTCTTTAATAAACTTTGCCACCATATAAAAACGCTGCTTTTAAAAACGTTGTTTTTAAAAACGTTGGTTTTTATATCGAATTATTCCTTGATGAACATCTTATTTCTTTCAAAGCGTTAAACGTCTATTTCTGTTCAAAGTTAAATAAAGAAGGAAAATGGCTGAAAGTAAACTGCATTCTAAAATCAACAGGCTTCCCAATTTTTTTTATCTTGTTTCCAGTTGAGTCGCGTTATTTGGTAACTTCCCTGATTTTATTTTGTGGCTTCATTGAATCTTTGTAACTTCATGTATTCTATTTTTTTAACTTTTGCTCCGTAAATTGTCTTTTCTTGGATTCTCCGTAAATTGATTTCTATGTTTTGTTTATTTTACTTACTCCTGTGAGTCCCGTTCATACTTGTGATGCATGAGAATTATTTTATCTCTTTCCAATCAAAAAATATTAAGAAATATTTATGTGGGAAAACTGCTAAGCGTCACGTAAAATGCCGGCGGATTTCCTACAGTTTATTTTTAAGAAAATGCCTAGCGATCTTGTTAGAAACTCCCACCAAAATCAGAAAGAATTTTTTTTCTTTCATTCATTGAACGTAAATATCAGTTTCAGTTTATCACAAAAATAAACCTCTGCTTAATAATTCCCATAACATGCGCTCACTCGCTCACTCAATGAGTCTACTTGAGGAAAACAGAAGACAATCAGATATTATGGGTAAATAATGCACAAGTTGTACAATCACCTTCGAATCGATATCTAAACTTGTCGATATCGGGATTAAAAGAGATAGTGACACATGAATAATCAGCCAAAAATCTTTAGCCTTTTTATTCTAACTTTGAATAAGTAATATCAAAATAAATTAATGATGTTAACTAATCATACGTTAACTAATCATATCTTTAGCCAAATATCATAATGACGAATTCTACTTATGTGGATTGTTCTTAACAGTCGATCTCAAATCTCTGGGTGCGATTCAAGCAGACTTCTAGTGACGAGAACCGAGTCAGGTTTGCAAGCTCAGTACATTGCTTCACAGTTACTCGAACCGATATAGTGTTCCTATGAATCTCTCTAATTCCTCTACCTCCCCAGTCCCATATTCACTGCACTTCTTACATTATTCGGTTAATGTCCTCATATCACGGTTCTTTCACAAGTCATTCTCATAATTAAACCTCTCAGTGGTTAGTTTAAAGGAAAATGCAAGGGAGAACCAACTTAACTTATGTCCATGCTCTGAGTATCATTATGAACGTCAGCGACTCTATAACCGAATTGTAACACATCCTACGTCAGTGACCGCAGTTGCGAGCTTGTAGCTGGTGATATTTCAGTAAAGTCCTGATTCCTATTATAACCCGTGGCCACGGTAGCCTATTGGTCATTGTGCAAACTATTGATTTCGTCAAGTCGTGGGTTTGAGTCCTGATAACCCAAAGAACTCAGCGTATAGCTGGTTGAGGCACGTTAAATCTGTTAGGTTCCAAGTCCTCCGTTTTGAGTGCCAGCTTAAGTATTGTCCTCGTCACTTGTCCGAGGCTCAAAATTTCGAGCCCCCTTGTTGCTTCTGAGTACAATATTATAAAACAATCAATCAATGCAGTTTAGTCTCTGTGTTATGATTGATTCCCGTTAAATCTGTCGTAGTTGAAATCATCATATAGGCTTCGTGTGGAAGTTTGAGAAGTGGAATATCATCTCAGGTGCACTTGACCGTGTTTTGGAAATACGAGATCAGTTTTTAAGGTCATTCGTGTATTTTCGAAATACGATGGTAATAAAAACAGTAAATCAATTGAATATCTCTTGTGATCCCTCCCTCTAGAAGAAAGAAATTTAGAATTTTCGGTAAAAAGAGTTTATAAAAGAAAACTAAAAGATAAATTCACTTTAGTTCTTAATCCAGTTGCTGAAAACTACATTCGGAAAACGAACGCAAGCTCGCTTGAAAAAGCGGAATCAATAAAAAAGAATAAAATCATGAATGCACTTTTTAGCATAAGATGAAAGACACTCTGTCATTTGTTCGCTTTTGGTTTTGGTATATTTTTACTCGATTTCTAAAATGAGTAAACCTGTGCCAGAGTTGAAGAAAAAATAGAGAAATCAAGACGCACAAACTTAAGAATCAAGATCTTTCTGCACTACAATTAGTTTTGCATTTGAATATAAATACTGGTATAACAAGTCTTCCGGTTAAGAACTTGAGGAATATAATGAGCATTGTTACCCTATATCCCATCAAGCTATTAACATGATGTCTAGAATAAGCTGCAAAAAACTATTTAAGAATAATTTTGAATATTGAAATAAGCAGCTCTGACGATTTTTCGAGTTTTAGTTTTTATTAACGTCGCATTAGAAGCAACACGAGGGCTATTGGCGACGGACCTCGTAATTTTGAACCACGGTCAAGTGACGAGGACGACACCTGAGCTGGCACCCCCCTCTCCTAACATCCACACCACGCCAACGGGAGGACTTTAAACCCCGAACAGATTTAACGTGCATCAGCCCCGGCTACACGGTGGGTCTTTGGCGGCCAAGGATCGAACCCGCGACTGAACGAAAACCGCCGGCCGCTAGTCCACGACCTTGACCACTAGGCTACCGCGGCCCATGACGACTTTTCGAGACCAGTTGTAGTCTTATCGAGAAATTGATGGACTTTTCACTTACTTCCGCATCTTTTAGCACTGTGAAATGCCATCTTTCCAACATTTTTACAGGTTTATTTTCATATTATTCGAAAGTTTATTTTTTTTTACAAAACTTTGAACACGAAACTTTTAGGATTTCACTAGCGGAATGTATAATATCTTAAAACTATAGAATTAAAACCCTTATATATATATATATATATATATATATATATATAGTTTTTGGGATGTAAGAATCTGTCCTTTATTTTTTGCGCTAACCAATTCAATATAAATGAATTTGCTGAGAGAGATGGTTTAGATTCTGAAAACGCCTTTAACCACGCCTGTCTGTTCAAAGCCATTTTAAATAAGTTTTATTTCTATTCTGAATTTTCATTGTCCTCTTATCTAGGCTTATTTGATACGATACATAATCGAGGTAATTTTTGCTTCCCTTTTTTATGAGTAATGTTTAATTTTGGCGTTTATCATTTATACTTTTCATTATATACATATATCCAGATTACCTTGGAAATTTTCCACAAGGCTTTATTGAGGGACCGTTTACCATGGAAAAGGTAGCTATTTTTCTTGCAAAACTAGAATTTCTGCTAATTTTTTGCTACTAAATTATTTCATAGTCTCTCATTAAATATATACGTAAAGTATAAACGTAAAAAATATGTATTCATACACGTATATGCTAAAATGTGTTTCCCCTAATACCAATTCGTAGAAGTGCAAAAATTTGTAAACTTAAGCACTAGGATACGAGGGATATGAAAATATATAAAATGAAAAATAAATATTTCATTACCAGTACCTATAATTTAAGTTAATAATTAATTGGGATTTTGGGAGTATCAAAAAATAAAAAATTAAAGTTCTTTATATAAACATTTATACGTATAGTTTCTGTTTATTACAATTAAATATCTATCTACGAGGGATGTTTATAAAGGAAGTATCGTCAGTTTTTTCGAAAGAACACATGTTACTCTAGAGGAAATAAGCAACCGCCGTAAGAATCCCCACACAGTTGCTGGTTCAACGACGGTAGTAGCGTCAGTTTAAGAGGAATGATGCATGTGCAGAGGGACGAAGAAATGAGAGTAGCAGCAGACCAGCGTGCCCGAGACGTGTCTGATAATGTGGTCGACAATGGAAGTGCGTGCCGTTATCCTGTAATAATGGACAAGTGGGACCAGTTATCAATGATTTCCTACAGACCGTATATGGTGAACAGGTTGGATGATGGTATTGCATGTTCAGTGAAGGAAGGCAGAATGTGGAGGATGAAGATCGAAGTGGGCGTCTCTCCGCATCCACGAATGAACACAACACTACTGGAGTACAGGACATGGTGTTAGACGACAGGCGTGCATAGCGGTGTCAGACGTGGCTTCCACACGTATTAATCATGCTCAAGCCCATCCAAAATAATGCTGAGGTGGAGCAGGCTGTGCGAAAATTCCTTGCATCACAGGGTACCGAGTATTACCAGAGTGGTTTCTTTAAACTGATTGGATAATACGATAACTAATGTTTCATTGTCATTTGTGACTTTGTCGACAAATAGTGCAAGGTGTATAGTTCATGATGACATGGTTTATTATTATTGTGCAATTTTAGTTTTTATTAACGTCGCACTAGAAGCAACACGAGGGCTATTGGCGACGGACCTCGTAATTTTGAACTGCGGTCAAGTGACGAGGACGACACCTGAGCTGGCACCCCCCTCTCCTAACATCCACACCACACCACACCAACGGGAGGACTTTGGGCCCCGAACAGATTTAACGTGCATCAGCCCCGGCTACACGGCGGGTCTTTGGCGGCCAAGGATCGAATCCGCGACTGAACGAAAGCCACCGGCCGCTAGTCCACGACCTTGACCACTAGGCTACCGCGGCCCCTATTTTTTTGTGCAATAAATTTCCTTTGTGAAAAAATGATGAAACTTACTTTCGAAGTGTTTGTAAATATTTGGTTTTTTTTTCCCCTTTCCTCTAACTACGTATTTTGTTAACAAAATTGAATTTGGGACAAAAATACGATTAAATATTTTCATAAGGATTTTAGATGTGATTGATTTTTATTTTCAATTCTAATCCCATGTGGAAGAATAGTTCTATTCGTACATTGAAGTCGCATATATATATAATGAAAAATGTTTTTCATTACATATATATTTTCATTATATACATTTTTTTTAACTAAAACTATTTAATTCAGTTTCAAAAACAGTCGAAGCCAATTTCATTTTTGAATAATTATTTTATTGTAGCGGAGAGAGAGAGAGATCATTTCCAAACGGCGGGAGGTTTAACTCCACGGTTGGATAAACAATTACAGTTCAGTCAGAGCGTAAGATTAGAGAGAGTAAAAGCAAGAGAGTGTTTTTTACTGTATTTTTGGTTATATAGTATGGAGATTTCACAATAAACGTCAGTGAACATATGGTATGCATGGAGGTGATTTCGAGGGAATCTAAGTGTAGACCTAAAGTCTGGTGGGAATCAACCCTACAGGTCGTGAACCGTGTGAATCAACCGTGTGAACAGCGTTGTCAGCGAATTTTGTCAGGGAACGCGTGATTGCATAAATTAAAATTAAAAAGGAATGACATCAGGAAATAAAAATGAATGCTTTACTTTTAAATGAAAGAACGGAAAAATTAGGAAATTAAATTATTATGAGAAACTAATATATATATATATATATATATATAACAATTGAAGCTATTTGATATAGTTATTTGCATTCTTGCTTTTAAGTTGTTTCAAAAATAATTCTAAGAAATTTTGAATCCTACAGTCTGGCTCAATGCAATCCGTTTTAAGATCGGTAATTTAAACCTCAAAGTAGCATAAAATGTGTAAAACAAAAAAAAAATTAAATGTTATTGTAATATTTTTACTCTAAAGACACTTGTGACCTGATTTAAGATTATTTTCATTCTAAGTGATCCTTATGTTTGGAGGATAAAAGAGAATTTTACCTTTCCAACCCCGATCTACGACGAATAAATCGAACAATGGAAAACAATGATCGCTGGAAGACGAGAAAGGATAAATACTGAAAAAAATATAACTTTCTCAATTAACTCTTCATTTTGTTCGAAAATAACCGACTTCTCGATTAGTACTCATATTAAAAGGAAGTTCGAGAAATGCGAGCACTTTCAAAAAAATTATAAAGACAAAGATACATTTTTTCAATCTACTCAGGAAAATGAAGTCAACATTTCTAGAAAGTTTAATTTAACGTTAAGAAGAATAATTTAAATCCCACATATTGTACAGAATCTAAAATAAAAGTTCTATTCCAATTTTTCGAGTCACTACCGTAAATACCTTTGCCAAAATCAGTATTACGTAAGTAAGCAAAGAGTATACGGAAGCTTGTATTTTGGTACGGCAGCCATAAAAATGGCACAATATATAATCAAAATATTTGGCAAAAGTTAAGTCTCCCAAGTCATCAAGTGCCCTAGAATCCCCTTATTCCCCCCCACCTCCTTTCTAAGATAAATATCTGTTTTCCCACGTTCCATACCCTTACGCAGGAGCATTTCAACGTAGGCACCTGAAAGAAAGAATTGCAAAACATGACTGATAATTGTAAGCTTTCACAAATAGCTGATAAGAAAAGAGGCAAATAATCCAGAAAAAGAGATCTTAAATATTCAGCATCGCGT
>BMAW01025985.1:416400-439636 GCA_019974015.1 Nephila pilipes
GAAAACATTTACATCAAGAATATTATGAGAGCAACAGATGTAAATGTAAATTCCATAATTTTATTCGACTCGACATAATAATTTTTTTCCTTTCTCATAAATAGATGGCAATTCCACTCTCTGTATTAAATTTGAATTACATCGTCATTTTTGCGTTAACAACGATGTATTTCTTTGTTCCTTTTATAACTGCACGCTTGATAACTGTATTAATAAAGGTGTTACAAACTTTAAAAATTCTTTAATAATGTGATTTTCACTATTTTCAATTACAGTGTAGCTATAGTATATCCAAAGAAATAGATAATTCCACTATTCAGTCCTAAAAGTCTTGGTGTTCTTTAACATTATATAATAGTAATAGAACTAAAATCAACCTTTCCATTATAGTTCAATTGTTCCATTAACAAATTTAACTTTACTTTTATTATATAGTTATATATAATAAAAGCTCTTATAGCTCTTAAATCACGCGCTCTTAAAATCTGATAAGTCAGCTTTTTCCCACGCTCCAGACTTGTTGGGATGATCCCTACCAGACTTTAGGTCTGCACTTAGATCCCCTCCATTCATATCAAACGTCTATGACGTTTACAGTGAAATTTCCCTACTATGTAACGAAAAACACAGCGAAACGCCCTCTCTTGATCACTCTTGCTTTTACGTTCATGGTTTCATAATCTGTATCCAACGGCGCTTTTGTGTAATTCCCGCCGTGTGGAAATGTGCTCTCTCTCTCCGCTACAATAAAATAATTACTTGGAAGTGAAATTGGCTTCGGCTGTTTTATACACATAATTAAATAGTACTATTTAAAAGAAAGTCTTTACACTCCCCACCCCATATATATATATATATAACACATCGATCAATAACTCCCGAGTCTAACATTGAAAACAACATTTTTTTTGCAAAATATTTTTTTATTCATCAACATAACACCTTTTGTTAATCACCTTTTAGGGTGATACAATCGTTCCAACGCTTTTCCAAATCTTTTTTTTTTTTTTTTTTTTTTCGCAAGAAATCTTTTTTGTTGCGAGTAAATAGCGATAAACAGCTTTCTGAATCATCGACTCGTTGCTGTTTTTGTTCCATCGAAAGCAATCGCGGCACCCACTTGGAAAAAACCTTTTTCACTTCACTTCAAAAAACCTTTTTCCTGGTCCGATCGACTTAAAATGTTGACACGTTTCAAGCAAAGGTTCGTACTCTAGAAAGACCTGGTTACTGGTTTACTACGAGCGCCATCTCTGGGTTAGTCTCGGGTGTTATTGATCGATGTGTTATATATATCTGTTTGTGTGTGATAAATGATGGTATAATGTGTATATTTTAAACGTCTTGTTTTAGACACAGTGTACTTAATAACTAAATTCCAATACCCTGGTGCAAGTTCTCATCGTTGAAGATTAACCCCCCGTGCGGTGGAAATAGTTATTACAAGGCCCGAACTTACACCACGCTCTAACACTAAGTTGTTTTTTTTTAAAAAAACCTCTAATACAACGATGCACAATTCCCTTAAATAGTAAAATTAGATCATGAAAGAACGGGAAAATAAACCAACTGATCTCTTTAAGAAATTTTTTTTTATGATCTACGAATCATATCGATTGTGGAAAGGAATGAATGAGATGCCCTAAAATGAAAATTTCGTGATAAAAAAAATATATTAATTATCAGCTCTTAAATACTGAGAAGTAGTATACACACACACACATATATATATATACTTTTTCTATTTATTGTTTATTTTTCTAAATTTACATCGTTATTGAGTAAAAAATATTCAACCATTAGCTTCCTTGAGCCGTACGAGAATAGTTATTTTGAGGGCTACACAAAAAATACACTAACGACAACAGATGAGCAAAAAATTAAATTAAATTTCAAAAATAAAATAATAATAAAAGCAAAAGAAATTCCCCCCCCCATCCAATGCTTTGTGAAGAAATGGATTTCACCATCAGCGGGGCAACGGAAGGAAAATTTGATTGATTGATTACAAGATTGTTATTTTAAAATGTGCTTGCTTTGATTTTAATATTTGAACAGAATATTGTCTACTTTAATATTTTATCATTTGCAATATTTTTAGTATTTTATTTAATAATTTGATTTCTATCGCAAGAACGTTTGTTTTCATTCTTTTTAGTCAAGTTGGCATTGTTTTTGTCCTTTATAAGCTTGTATATTTTGAGACACAAGATGGCGGTGGAATAAACCATGAAGTAATTCGTGTAAATAGTCAATTTGTTTTAAAAATTTCTTTTTAAAATTAATCTTTCAAGATAGAGTTATTTTTTTACGGAAGATGAAGGTATGTATTACTATATTTAAAGTTGAATATTGCCGTATCTTTTTAAAACTAACAGGAAGTGTTTTAAAATTCAACATGTGTATGTTACCGATGATGAATAATTTCTTATGAAAGCAAATACTTTTGATGAATTTTATAAATGTAACTTTCTAAATTTAGCATTTATCGGATCTATTTAGGCCCTCCCTATTCAATAGCGCTGCATAAGCAAAAAAAAAAAAAAAAAAAAAGTTTGATCATGTTTCGAAATGTCAAAATTCGAAATAGTACTTAAATAGAAAAAAGTAGCATTTTTCTTCTGTAATTTTGTTTCTTATTTCTGTTGAAAAAACTCTCACCTTCACTTTTTACGTAAGTACTTTTTTAAAAATCCAGACTGTAACAGACTCTAAACATATCACAATTTTATTAAAAATAAGTTTATACAAAAAGTATGTACAGAAATAAACACTGAGAATGACATCTGCATTTCCGTTTGCCATGTTTGATTAGTTACGGTGCTGCAACATAAATCCTTGACAAAACTTCGAAGCACATGGATGACAAAATCTCGAGAGCATTCGTCAGACTTTCAATGTCGGCTAACTCTCATCATTTACTAGCAAACACTGATTCAATGATTTATAAAAAACATTTCAAAAATCCAAACACATAACTATAAAATAAATAAATAATATGCCAATAATTTCAGTTTTGTAAGCTGTTTCATCAAATGCTGCCTTCAATAACGACGAAAAAGAATAATAAAATAGAAAAAAAAGATGGGTTACATTTTTTTTTCTCGTCCAGGATTGTGAAAAGGAGAAAGATGATACTTAAATACGTTAAGAAATATTCGTGAAAAGTTAAAAATGTTCGAAAATTAGTTTTTAAATAGAATACAGTTTGTTAAAAATCGGAAAACCTCCCTATTTAACTAAGATTTATAAAAATAAAGTTCACCAATTAAACAGCTTAAAATGTTAATGATTTTTTAGACTTGGAGGCAACTTCATTTTTGGTTGCTTATTGTTCTTTTAATTGAGATTATAGAATTAATGGATGGCAATTACTGACACAGTACAGCGCAAAAAAAAAAAAAACATATTAAGCAGTAAATATTAATAATTATTTTTATGATTTCAAACGCATAATGAAACATATTTGAATTTTATAAAATAATTAAGTTTCTAAAGTCTTCTGTAATTAATAACTCTGTTTTGTTCTAAAATAATTCTGTTCTTCGATTTTATCATCTTTAAAAGATCTAACGACTCTCTCGTAATCATTCAAAATTCTAGGAAGAAAAGAAAGAAGGGGGGGGGGGATACACCTGGATTTTAGTAATCCTTTAACCTTAACTTGGATATTAAAGTAATTGATAAAATTTTTAAAATATTTTTTTAAAACGCAGAAAAAAATAATAAACGGGAAAAATCGAAGGATTTGATGGCTTTTTTTTTGAGGAATTAAACTAAAATAATAAATTAGTTTTAAAACAAAGCTACCACAAAAAAATGCTCTCATAATACTGAATTTGACATAATTGGTATCTTTAAATGGTTTTGAAAACAAATTAAAAAGTAAAAATAATATTTAAATAAAATTAAAAACATATTAGCATTAGCCATATTAAATTATAAAGTAAAGTGTTATGGATGTAAATATTTTTCTTAAAAATCAATATAGTGAAATAACAGAAAAATATTAAAATGCTTCGTTAGAAATGATTACCCTTCTACATTTAAAATTGGAGTAATATAACAGAAAACACAGCAATATTGAACGAAAACTTTTACCACAAGAGCATTAAGACTTTAAAACCAAACTTTTGGGAAGTTTATGTCCAATATTTAATTATATCCTTATCATTTTTAACTTCCTATTGCGATTAATGTCTCAATTGTTTCTAAGCGAATTTTCTTGAAAAGTTTGTGCAAGAATAAAATTACTCCTGCGTCATGGAGTAAATATTTAGCTCGAAGTGTAATTATGCTTCTAATTCTACGATATTTACAAACTTCACTGTTTGAACAAACATGATCTTCTTCAAGAGAGTCGTTTAGAACAGAATTTTCATGAATTTCAATTTCAAAGAGGAACTTTTAGAGCTGCCATCCAGCCACTTTTTGAAACCTACCAGCATCACCGACGTTATCACGAGGACAGTGCCACTAATCGTGTAAATATCTGGCGTGTCCTGGAAGAACGTCATGTCAAATATGAAAGCAAGGATAATGTCTCCGGCCGCCATCAAGACGGACACTGGCCCAGCTTCTTCTATCTCCAAAGCTTTGGTGAGAGACAGCTGGCTGAGAAAGCTGAAGGCTCCAACTGCGACAACAAAAGCTTGCTGGGGTCCGCACGAGGTCAGCGAAAACTCACCAAATGAAACGGTGAGAAGAGCGTTGATGATGGTGGCCACCACACCGAAGTTGAACAAGATGATGAACACATTGACGTCATGTAACTTCCTTAGCACCAGGTACACTCCGCTTTCGGTGGCCATAGATCCCAGAGAGGCCAAAAGACCTATGACACTTTCTCGCGTGTACACATCTGTCCTGTTGGCCATGAGAAGGGGCACCTTGCTTACCATGGCCACTCCAGCAACAGAGATGAGGATGGCAAACACTTGGAAAGTACCGCACTTTTCCTTGAGGAAAATCCTGGCGGATATAGTTACAAAAACGGGGATACTAGACGTGATGACAGTAGCGTCCGACAAAGGTAGATACCTGAAGGACATGAAAGACAAGTAAACGGTGAAGGCATCGAAGACGCCGCAGAGCAAGAACCAGTACTTGGTGGAAGGGTTTGGTCCAAAAACGTTGCCTCCATCTCTAATCACCATGGGCAAAGAGAACACTGTGATGGCGATGTATTGGTAGAAGGCCACTTGGCCCGGATCTAGATCGCTGAGATATTTGACGCTGGCTGCGCATGCTGCGAAAAACAGTCCTGAGAACAGTCCGTAGGTGAGACCTATGATGATGGATCGAGTCCTTTTCTTTTTATCAGCCTTTGGCTTATCTTTTAAACTGATGTTATTGTTCTGGGAAGGAATCGGCTTGTCCATCTTGATATCTGTAACGGGATTTCCCAATCTTAGAGAAATTTCATCCCAGATGGACATCTTTCGTGGTTTTCTTTCGAGTGGTCCTGAAAGAGAAGTTGAACAGTATTAAAAATTGAATTTGGCAAGAGATTTGATTTGTTACTAAAATTTGAATTGAAAGAAATTTGATTTAACACTAAAGCTACTTAAAAATCTTTTGGCGATGGAAATTATAATGGTAGGATATATTCAAATGACAAGGAAGTAGACAATTGATTTTCTAAACTCATTTTGGGTTCCAATTGGCTTTATCCCATCAACTAACCTTTTAGGCTACTTTGTTACGCTATTTGTTTTGATTTAGTTTAGTTTTTATTAACGTCGCATTAGAAGCAACAAGAGGACCATTGGCGACGGACCTCGTAATTTTGAACTGCGGTCAAGTGACGAGGACGACACCTGAGCTGGCACCCCCCTCTCCTAACATCCACACCACGCCAACGGGAGGACTTTGGACCCCGAACAGATTTAACGTGCATCAGCCCCAGCTATACGGCGGGTCTTTGGCGGCCAAGGATCGAACCCGCGACTGAGCGAAAACCGCCGGCCGCTAGTCCACGACCTTGACCACTAGGCTACCGCGGCCTACCCCCCCAAATCGGAAGTCAATGGATTTTCGAACTTAAAGCTATTTTGAGTTCTAGTTGGATATAGTGTGTAACACCGACTATCGAAAACTGTGTTATTGGGAGGTATTGGAACTGTCACGACAGCCCTAATACTTTCTTGGATTTTTTTTAATCCATTCAGAAATCTCGAAATCAAAAGATCAATTTACAAAGAAAACTTTCAAATCAGAAGTTGATAACTTTCTAATTATAACTTGTTAACGTAAAAGGCAAATTGGAAAGCAAAAGGAGAACACCGAAATGCTTGTATTTGAAACTTGCGTGTTTTGGCTTGCGATTCATCAATTAAGGAGCCAAAAAAGCATTGAAATATACAATACAAAACATTTTAAAGATTTGCAAAGAAAAAAACAAATACTTTTTAGTTAAGCATTCATTATGAGTTATTGCACATTTCGCGTACTTCCATCACAACAATATCATAATTATAACGCATTAAAAGAGATGTTTTTAATAGAGACCCTTCAACCTTGACAGATATTTGTAGAAGAGCTCAATATATTCTGAATTAAATAAAATTTGACCTCAAGCTACTTCCTTATTTTTTGTCCCGTGACTTAATTCAGGAAAAGGATTCGTCCCACAGGTAAAAAAAAAAACTTTTTTTCCCCCTGAAAAGGATATAAAGATAAATTATCTAAAAATCAAAAGACATTATGTGCCATATAAATGTTTTATTATTATTTAATTACCATCAGACCCCGTTGATAAGCGGCTCAGCAACACACGAGTATGCTTTACGCGCGGTTTTTACTGTGGATCCGTTGAGAAGCAATCGCTTTTAATATTTGTTGGAAACATACATTTAATTTCCTACATAGTGTCTTTTCGCCACTAAAGTGTACGCAGATTTCGGAGCCTGATTCTTAATTCAAAGTCCTTATACCATTTGGATTATCAGAATATTTCCATCTTTAAATGTTTGCAGAGAGATTTCGTATTCTGTGGCACCGGATTCTGTCGATACTATATACTTATATAAAGATATCGTGATCTTTTTGTGTAAGAGGGGCAATACTAGGAAAGTTATATTAGAATATAATTTAATATGAGCTGCGAAAGTAGTTTTCTTGTATTTAATTGTACAGTTTTGTGCTTCACGTTTGATTAATGTTTAGTTTAAATAAATTCAACGTTTAAGAATATTCAGATTTTTATTTATTTTGTAAAGGATTTTAGAATCACTGCGGAAGCGATCGGTAATTTAATTTAATTTCAAATCGCATCAATATCACCTTAAGCATAATGATGTCATAATTTTTCTTTTTATAAAATTGTGACTAATCTCTTTGTTCGGATGACGTCACTACTTCATGTGAAGAGTAGACACATTAATACCTATTTACGAAGGACCTCGGAATTTTGAACCTCGGTCAAGTGACGAGAACGACATCTGAGCTGGCATCTCCTTCTCCTAACTTCCACACCACACCAATGGGAGGATCTGTGAGATAAGCTGCACGTTCAACCATTTTGTATTGGTCAAATTTTAACTTTACCGAAGATTTTTTTTACTCGTGTAGGTGATTTGCGTAGTTATTAAAAATGATGTCAAAATAATGCAAACTTCAACAGAGAGCTTTACATGATCGAAATGCTATGGAACGAATTTGAAAAGGGGCAAGACAAGCAGAAATTCCCGGAGAACTTATTCCATTTACGTGGATGGTTACAGTATAAAAATAAACTTCGTCACAGTTTATTGATAAACATGTAAAAATGACATACATGATTATAAAGTTATGTTCTCGAATTAAAAAGTTGTTCTGTAATTTAACGCAAATGTTATTACTCATAAATTTCATATCGCTTTTGGAACTTATAATATCACTCTATTTATATTAATACTGTAGCTAGCTCAGTAACCGAATGTTAACGGGAGTAGGAGAGAGGAGTTTGGGATATACAAGTGATATTATGAAAAAGGTTAAGCCTTGCTTTATAGCCTCGACCCCACATTTACAATTGAAAAATATCTTAGAATTTAAGTTGAAAGTTTTAATTAAAGTTAAAAGCATTTTTTTTTTCGGAAAATGTTGCATTAAAATACGTCCCACTTCCTCGTGTAGTTGAAAAAAATATCAGAAACGGAAGAAGTGATTTAATTTAAGCAAAATTTATTCTCGAAACTATTACTTAAGAATTATAATTATATAGGATATTAACTATGACAGGTTCTAGAGTAATAGAAAGTCAATTTCTAATCAAATTCTAGTAAGAAATTTCTGGTTTTTCACAGTATCGAAATTTATATACATATGGACGTGAACATACATAAGCAAGTGGAAATTAAAATAATCTTTAAGCGATCTCACGATCCTTTAAAACTTTAAAAAATTACATTTCTCAATAAAAAATGCACATTAAATTAAGATTGTTCTAAATTCTTTTCCTTGTGAAAATGTTCTAATTATTTCCCGAGATACAATTTAAAATATACATGCTTACTTCTGGCCAACTTTTCTGCACGAAAAAAAGTTTAATTCCCATTTTCTCAAAATATCTGTTTCATTTCGTGTAGTTGAGTGAAGGCTGACGGAGTATAGTGGCACAAGAGCCAGATGTGGCTGTGCTGCGTCAAACAACTGATAAAGGTGTTTGAAAAGAATGGAAAGATAAATATAGGTTTACTAGAAAGAGGGTTGAAAAAAGAGAAGAATCGCTAAGATATCGTCGATTTCTAAGGGGTTTACCAAAGCTAGTAAACCCCTTTTCGAATATTTTGCGTTCTCGGAATTGGAAGAAAAAAATTATTTACCGTTTGGTGCAAAAAGCTTCGAAATGTATCTGGGAAAATTTTTTTACCGTCACATATTTCAGTCACTCATTTAACATAAGAGAACCTATCTTTGAAACCTTTGATTCAGGTAACTATTAAGATGTATCACTCACTCAATCACACAAAACTGGATTTCGTAATTAGAAAAATTTAGAAGTTAATCAACTAACGTCATAATTTAGTTACTTATGAACCAACAGCAGCGATACAATTTTGTCCAGTTGCGATGAAAATAATAGAAGTTATTAATAGAGGCCCATTTCATTTTAAGACTGAGCAGACGATTATAAAAACTTTAATCTTTAATTCAATTATCAAAGCGGTTTCGTAGACAGGCACTTATAACTCATTAACCCATATTAGTCCATTTGTTTATTTAATCGATATTTTATCTCGAGTATTTTTCTCATCATTGACTGCTATGTAATTATATTTATCTGTTCGATGACTCATTCAAATATATATACTCTTTAACTCATTACACTGAGATAAATTTTTCGACATTATTTTTGAGTGGGTTGTAATTACGGAGCGTCTAAAGAGGAGTTTCAAAACTTGGTTATCATTACGAAGGGTTTATTGAACTTAAATATCTATTGGTAGATCTGTGAAAATAAATTTGCTCTTACATTAAAATAGAATTAATAATGAAGGCAGATTGCTACAGAGACAAATTTAAGTGCTAATAATGATGGATTCTTAACATCCAAGATAAATTTGAAAACAACGTTGTATTATGACCTTGTGACATTGGGCTATTGGGTTGTGACGTTCTCTTCACTAACCTCTGGGATTTTATCGTAAATTAAATTGAATAAAATTACAACTTCTTCCGCCCCCAAATGAAACGTGATTAGGTAAATAAGATGAAGATAGAAGTGAAGTCAATTGAATTATAAACAGCGATATATAAGTGAAATAAAATGGATAGAGAAATGAAGGGACACAGAGGATAACAACATGTTGATAAGAGTGAAGTCGGATTTCAAGAGAGAGCGAACTTATCTATTCATCAGTAATAAAGTATTTTATCTTGTTCTGACGTTTCTTCAATTGGAGTCTAGTATTTATTGACTTTTTAGTTAGAAGGAACAATGACAGTTGAATTAGATAATGAAGGAAGAGCGTTACAACCTTAATCCTCTATAGGATGATCAGTTTAAAAGGCATAGTTTCTTATATCAAACTTAAATTCCTTGATGACATTAATACCTCTTGGGGGGGGGGGAATTCTCACATAATTCGTATTTTACATTTATTTTTGGAAATATTAAGCCTATACACAACTAGTAAAACATATAGCAACGCGCTACATGAATACATCTTCTAACGAGTGAATGATGGAAAAGTTGAATGGTGTAAGAGGCAAAAGTGGTTATGGTGTGCCACAAACAAAATGTAACTGTGATCTGGATGTTTGAAAAAGTATGAAAAAAAAAAAGAAAAACTGGTTGACAAGAAGGGTCAAAAATAGAGAAGGATCGCTAAGGTATCCAGAGGGTGCGTCACCCTCGTTTATCATGGGAGAGAAAAAGATCACTGGGATTCCATAGGATTATGATACCCGTCCTTACCCAAAGAAGGTGACCCTGAGGGAGAACATATTTTCATGTTCAATAGATTAGAAACTTTATTGTTTTTGCAATAGATAAATGTGTAATTCTATCAATATATATGTAAGAAGAGAATTGTTTGATGGCTGGATGGTTTTGAAATAACGTCGTTCTAAAGCAGAAGTTCCAAATCTGTACTCATACCGATCTCCTTTAAAAGATACATTTTCTTTATAGACCTCCTTACATTTTTCTCTGTAATATACGTCATACAACACAATCTCATAATAGGGATAATTTCACACAAAAACCTTAAAGTAGAAAAAAAAGTGGTTTATCAGATTTATATTTTATTTTTAGTCACACACTCTATTTTCCCCTTCGATTTTACAAATATAAACAAGATTTCGGAAACACGTATTGTAATTGCGCAATAATTCAATTTCAATTATCGCGGTAGTTGAGCTCGATGTATTGATATATTTTTTTTTTTAATATTTGGCCTGAAATTGCTTATCGTATAATCACTATAATTATAAAAATACATATTTTGTCAACGAATATAAAAACATATTTTATTAAACAATACTCCCCTTTTACTGAATTATATGCATATTATCACATTTTTTTTTTAAAAAAAAATAATATGTGATGGCCTTGATTAGCTAACGGTGTGTGTCGGCACTCAAAGAAGACGATGGTACATTTTCGAAAGTAACATGAGATTCCGTTTCCGATGCTGGGATCAAACCTTCTAATGTAAATCTATATTATATCTAACCCAATTAAAACGATTGTTATTTAATAATTACAATCCTCAAAAATTAATACATTTTTAAAACAAAAAAAAAACTGGCTTTCGACCCCCAGAGGCCTTTTAAGCTTCCATAGACACCCGAAGGGTTCAGGTTGATTCCTTGGGAATCCATGTTCTAAAGCAGATACGTTCCTCTCTAGTTATATTTAATTAAATTATTTATCGTTTGTTTTCATTTTAATCTCTTAACAGAGTATTGTTGTCTAAATAAGAATATGAATTTCATCGCATAATTGTTTGCTTTGAATCTTTTTGCAGTTAAAAGTTGGCATCATGTTTTGCGTTTCAAAAGTTTATGGATTGTGAGAGTTGCAAAATAATGGCGAGATGGAATAAACAATAAAGTGAGATTCGTGGATATTTTGGCGCAATTTATTTCAAATATTTTAAAATAATCATTTGAATGATATTGAGATGTTTTTAGTGATAATGGTATTACGAAATTGATGAAGCTCACGAAAAAGAATTTTGGAATTAGAATCTCGTAATTCTAAACCACGGTCAAGCGACAAGGATAACATTTGAATTGAGGCCGCATTCTTTTGATTTCCACACCATAAAATATGCCAAGAAGGAATCCAAATAAAAATAAATATAGTTTGAAGGTTCCGAGACAAAAAAAAAAAAAATATGGTTGCCTGCCATCTATTTAAAATTCTGAGCAATTTGATCCTATCTTCAATTATTTTTTTAAATAATTTGACCATCGATAGCATAAAAACTTCTAAATTTTATGGCAGTTTTCACTTCAATCTATTATGAAATATTTTTAAAAAAGTTTTTTTTTTTTTTTTTTTTTTATAATACATTTTTTAAAAACTAAATTCATTTCTGGTGTAAGCAGGCATGAATGGCAACTCAAACAAGCACGAAATTTTCTTCTTTATGTATTAGGTACATAAATAAATAATAGTTTTTTTTAACAAAATTTTTTCAACGAATGTAATTTCAAATTTCACACGGCGAAATTTTCAAAACTAAAATTGAATATATAAATAAATTTACTGCATCAATTTTAACAACAGATTTCGTTGGCTCTAACATCTGTAAAATGTGTTATTACTTAATGGAATATAAAATACTTTACATCTTGTGGAATAATACTAATTATTCATTCAAACTAATGAATTTAAGCATTTTAACTAAATTCCCATGCAATTCCTCAAGGTTGTTTTTGTTACCATAAGCGCTTCCCAATATTATATATACATAATTTCGACACTATAAACATATTACTTGTAGGATCATTCGAATCTTAACGGCACAAAAATAAAGAAGCTTATATCCCCAATGAGAAATAAATACGGAAGATTTTATTATATGTATAGTTTATAATGAACTTTTGATAAGCAGTAAAAATAACTAAATTAAAGCACAAATACATCTTAAAGAAACTCATGAATATAACTTTAATAAAAAAAAATAATTTACGAATGAAAAAACTAGTATTATAATATTGTTTATTTTTTTTATTCAATCAAAAATATTTAAAGTCTATCTAAATATAGTGTAAGTAATATTAAGCTGAACAATTTTTTACAATGAAAAGGAGGACGAAAAAATTACGGCTTAAATAAATGAAACATTTCATTAATTCAAACAAAAATACACTAATTAAGCTTACACCCCTTATAATAATTTAACTAAACGAGAATTTTCCCCATTGAAAGAATATTTTTGTCAATGCATCATTTTCTAACAATATATTGGAAATTTCGGAGCAAGAAATATCTTTCATAATGAATTTTACGGTAAGTGCTGCAACTAGAGTATCAACATTCAAACTTGATTTCTCACTTGTCCAAAAATCATTATGAATGGAAACAAATCTTTCAACTGGGGCATCAATTCCAGGGTAGCACAACGTAAATTCAAGGAGAATAACTAAATTTTCATATGGAATGTGTGTTTACTTTTGAAATGATTAAAAATTTCCACCCATCTTTTATCAATTTCAACATACTGATTTTCCCATTGTTATAATTTTTTAGATTTTAAATTTACATTCAGTCTTCTAATTTCTTCAAACAGACCATTGCCATCGATTTTAATTTCAGGCATTTCTTTCGATAACACAATTTTCAATATCTGCTCAATTTACTTGCGATGAAGTCAAAAAACACCATTGAAAACTGTTATTTCCAGTTGATATTTGTTTCAGGAAATTATTCGATATATTGGAAACATGTTTGGTGTTCTGCACTTCTATGGCACACTTTTCCATTATGCTTGGATTTGATTCCTCTAAGTTTGACAATTTTCTTCTTGTTATTAAAAGATTACATTTTTTCTTCAAATCGTGATTTATATTGAAGGACAAAATCGTTCAAAATAAGATCGCTGAAATATGTTCACCTTCAATCCTTTGAATCGTTTTGTGGAATATAGACACCTGATTATGTACAAAATACATTAACATGTTTTTAAAACTTCTTTTTACTGTGTGTCATCCTTACACACACACTTCCTTTACTTATACTTTTTGTTAACTGAGTTGATAATCATTAGATTACAGTTGTCCTAAGACAAAAACACATCAGGTTGTATAACAACAATTTATTTACACTCCGTACTACCGCTCGTTTACAACAGCTCCTCTCGGAGATCCGGTCAGGTCCCGTGTGACACCAAGCACTCTTCCCTTTACAAAATGAACGCCCTCTAGAGGCGGGCTTTAAAAGTAGGGAAGTTAACACATGTTCGATAATTCATTATTGAAAAAGATTCAAGAATTTTTGGACATTTGTCTAAACTTTAAAAATATGAACGTAGATGTTCAAATAATTGTAAAATACGTTCTATTATAACAAGTGTTAGAGCGAGCCACCTAACTTTTGAACATCCTGAAAGTTTTTTGTATTCAACATTTGCATCTGGAGCGGCATCTCTGAATAGAGGGATTAACAGATTAGTTTTAAAATATCAGGAGGGGGGGGGAGCGATTGGTCACCTTAATCATATATGTCTTAGTCATAGTCTGTAGGCGAAGTCTTTACGCGCTAAAAAGAAGTGTTGGCGATTGAGAATTAGCAGTGGAGGAGGCAAACGATTTATTGACAACGAAAAATAACTGGGATTTGGGGAGAATAAAGAGAGAAGACTAACACGAAATTTAAAAATTTAGCTACAAAAGGAAAGTTTTCGTTGCGTTCTGGATGAATTTGCCCAGAGAAGTAAAAGTTGACGTTTTATACAAACTTAAAAGTGGTTTAGTTATTAGTACGAAACTGACTTTTTTTGAAATTTTTGATTAATACTATTTAATTTTCGTGAAAGTGACAAGATTACACCCTCGCGAATTATAATTAAATAGAAGTATTTCGAGAAATCAAAAATGAGCATTGATAATTTCATTTAAAAAAAAATATGTCTCGTTTGAAATAAATATCAAACGAAAGAAAAAATTTAATATGCCGTAATCCAAACAGTGGGTTTCTCAAGTTCTTTTGCACCCCATTACACTAAAAAATAGGCAAGGAAAAATAAAACATCTCTTTAAATTGAGAGCGCTAAATGACATTTAATTGGATGTTCAAAGCAATACAGTTAATTATTTAGCAGAAAAATTTATAAATAAGTTTCTCTGAGTCGTGTTCAGTATCTCTGTACAAACAGCCTTAAGTGATTCCCCCCCCCCTTCCGTACACTTCCACGTATTCATCCTTCTTGACTCTTCTTCCTCATATGCTACAGTCACCGCTATTTACTGTTTTGTTTCACAAAACGGTTTAACCGCGAAGCAAGACATTGCATTTTGTGCTTATTTCCGCTAAGTAAATTTTTTTTTAATAATTAAAGAAATGAAGGGAAAGATAATTAGACGAGACAACAGGATGCATACAAAAGTTGAGTTAATAGTTTCTACTTTTGTGCGGCTAAATTGGAACTAAATTTTTTTTTCCTTCAAAAACTGCCCCCTCATCGTTTTCCTAGGTGCCACTGGTTGTATCGATTTCTTTACTATCAAGAATCATTCCGAAATGTGTGCGAAATTTTTAAATACATAATTAATGAAGTTTTTATACACATTTATACAAACAATATATTTTAATAATTTCACAATAGATCTCCCAATAAGAATATTCAATTGTACTACGTATAAAAACCAGATCAATAACTGTAGTTATTTAAGCACTATAACAGTTATTCATCATTAAAATCCAGGATTGTGCGGATGGCATTCCATGCATCAAGAACAATTATATTAACAGCATTTCTTAAATTATCACATGAGAATGGATGCTTCAGAACCTTCTTTTGGATTACTTAAGAAGCGTGCTCGCATTTGAACCTGTTCTATTGTACTATCAACAGAGACTAAATACTAAAAGTTAGCTAACCGATTGCGTATTAATCATGATTAAAAATCAAATTATACGGATAAAATTCTCTTGACTAAGAAACGTTCCATGAATTGATAGGTAATGGCGTTTGTTGATTAACGTCGCACCGAGAAGCAACACGAGGGATATTGGCGAGGGACCTCGTAATTTTGTATTTCAGTCAAGTGACGAGGTCGACGTCCGAGTTGGCGCCTCCTTCTCCAAACTTCGACACAACGTCAACCGGAGGACTTGGGCCCTCGACAAATTTAACATACATCAGCCCCGGGATTCGGGGAAACTTTAGTGACATCAGGGGTCGAACCCACGACTCGACAAAACGTCTGCCGCAAGTCCGCGACCATGACCTCTAGGCTACCGCGGTCACCAGAAATTGATAGGATCTGTTAAACTATCACAGAAGATTGGAATTAAAAAAACACTTTTACGTATAATATCAAAATAGCATTGACAATTAAATCTTAACACACATGATGATAACAAACTTTATTTTATATTCAGTAACTGTTTCGTACAGTGATAAAAGAACAAAAATGAAAATTACAATCATCATGACAGCAAAAGTATTTATGTGGAGCTAGAATAAAATTGATTTTAATGTTTTATTGTATCAATTTCTATAATCAATATTATCAAGACAGTGTTAGGTAATGTTCAAAATCACGAAATATAAGATCATTTTACGTTATGGCCTATGGTCACAAAATAGCAGACGTGAGCATTTTTACACATTTTCAATTCTAAAGAAAAAAAAAATTACGATACAATTTTTGAATAGAAATAACTGCCGCAAATAATAACCGCTCTACGGGTATCTAATAAAAGAAACATTAAAATCGATTATTTATCATTTAATAAAGTTTTAATTAAACTGATTATGATGAAATATTTCATCGACTGAGAAAAAATGAATAGAAATATTTCAGCAAAAATAAAGATATTTTTAATGTAATTCTTTTAAGTTACTCTACTGGCAGTACTAGAAAAAGTAGGAAATCCCCCCCTGTAGATATTTCTATTTTTATATAAATTTCACTGTTATTTGCAGAAAGTATAGCTGTTATTAAATAAAAAATGAGTTAGATACTAAAAAACCATTGATATGCGAAATTCATTAATTCAAATCAACTATGAAATTTCTATATTCAATAAAACTGAAATACTAAATTTTTTGGATAAAACATTTAAGCATTACTTAAGAATTAATAAAGTAATTATTATATAAGTACAAACTTACCATCACACATAGTTTTGCATAATTCTTTAAAAAAAATATTGAAGTAAATTTTGATTAACGCTTTAGCGGTGCGAGGCTTAGAATATACAGAATTAAAAATGATTTAAATGCGTAATGTTTACAAGAACAATAAATCGAATGCATTTCAGGCTTACTTTTACATAACCTTTACGCATCGCTTTATGCAATTCCACGAAATAAATTTTGTGTAATAATAAATGCTGAATTCCGAGTAATTGGGGAAAATAATATCGGTAAAAAAAAATGCGCTCAAATTAGGGCGATATGTAATAACTTTTTTTTTTTTTTTTTGGCTATGAGAGATTTTCAAATGCAACTTACTTTTTATTTAGTTATTTTTTGAAAAAATTAAAATATAATGTGTTTTATTATTTTTAATAAGGAAAATTATGTTTAGTAATTTAATGTTTAGTAAAATTAATTTGTTAAATAAATCAATGAGAATAGCTTCAATCTAATTTTCATAATGAAACTCTAAATGCATTAAAATTATTTGTTCATATATTTGATAATTATCACTAATTTATAAGTCATACAACTCTCTCTATTTAAATGAATAATCTATCCAACTTTAAAATTCCTCAAATGACCTGAAATGTTAAAACATTTCCTGTAATATGAATGAGATAATATTGATTTGTTGTAGCGTGATTTGAAATTTTCTGAATTTGATGAAGGGTTCGAATTCTCGGACACAGACTTTAAAGTATTCATATGATTTTTTTTTTAAATCCCTTTTCCATAAAGGCTATATTAGAAACAAATAATACCCAAAAAATGCAAATGAGGAGATTAAAGTAATATTTCTATTCCAATGTTATTTTTATATGCACATTATTCTACGGTATTCTATTATTATTTCTAGTGTACTTTTGGTACTTTTCGGTTAGCTGAATGGAAATTTCGCTAACATTCAGTGCTTTGGCAACGACGCAAAAAACCAGTAATGTAAACACTTTCGAAAATAAATCAATCATTTACATAAAAAGAATGTGATAATTTCATGTAGAAATATTTTCCTCGTAAACTTCAGATATATTAACTTCAAAAGAGGTATCAACGGGCTATATTTGGCGATTTATCACTGAGCACTGTTAATGGAAAAGTGCCTACATTTTTTTTGTCGGATATATAGACCTATATCTCGTAAATTAGATAAGAAAAATCTCTAAAAATTATCGGCTTGCACACGGAAATATATGGCCTTTATAGATGCAGTATATTAGAAACAGTTAAATTTAAAATACAAAGAACTGTATGATAAAAGTAATACTTATTTGAAGACAAGAATAGTTTGTATTTATGTCAAGTAACGGAGAAAAAAATTGGATTTGGTTTTATTAACGTCGCACTAGAATCAATACGAGAGCTTTTGGCGACGGGCCTCATAATTTTGAGTTTCAGTCAAGTGACAAGGACGACACCTGAGCTGGCAACCCCCTCTCCTAACTTCCACATCATGCCAACGTCAGGACTTTAAGCCCTGGTAGATTTAACGTGCATCATCCCCGGCTACAAGCCGGGTCTTTTGTAGCATCAAGGCTGAACCCACGACTTAACGGAAACCGCCGGCCGTGAGTCCGCAGCCTTAACCACTAGGTTACCGCGGTCACAGGAAAAACTTGGAAAACTCATCCTATATCTTATAAGTAATCATAAACTAGCAAACGCTACATTGTAAATAGCGCACTAAAAAGGAAGCGAGCTATAATCACGAAGTTTTGTGAAGTAGCTGAATGATGTCCGATATGAAAATGATCAAAGTTTGATGTCAATGCGCGCGGTCACATACCTTGTACAGGCGCTGCAATCAGGAAGGAAGGAGGGCTAGATAAATTGGCATATAGTGATCGATGCAAAACTTAACGGTCACATTCCGACTCTAGGGGGACTTAAAGTGATGAACGTCAATTAGACGCGTAAGAGAACATTTCGTAATGTTAAGCGAGTTTGAGAGAGGCCTGATCATCCACATGAATGAGTGAGTGAGTGACTGTAGGTTTTAATGGCGCAAGAGCCAAAGTAGGCTAATCATCCACATGATAACCAAAGACGGTCGACGCGCCGTGTTGCTCGCCTTCAAACATGTTGGGAGTTGTTGACACGAAATAGCATCCACATGTGGAGAACCACTGGATCGAAAAGGAAAAAGCCAAGGAGAGAGGATCGAAGGATTGTGCGGTATGCATCCATGGATATCACAGTAACTCGTTCCAAGATGCAATCAGGTACAGGATTGCCAGTTGTTCCACTAACCATTTCTAGACGCCGTGCAGAAGCGAATCTGCAACCCAACATCCTTTTAGTGTACTGTTTCTAACACTGAAACACCTGCGAAACAGTGATGAAAAGCCAGGGAGACTTGGAATGCCATAAATTGGAAAAACCTGGTGTAAAGTGATGAATTCCGGTCCATTTTCTGGGCAGATGATAACCGCGTATGGGTATGGGGGCGCTTCAGTGAACGGCACAATTCTACCAACGCTATCGCTCGACACACTACCCGCACGGCAAGCATTATGGTCTGGGAGCCATAGCCTTTTGATAGCCCGTCCACTGTAATTGTGGTATATTGAATCTTAACGGGCCAGCGTTACATTGATGATGTTCTTCGACCCCACGTGGGACCTTTTTTAAACAGTTTTTCCAGGGGCAATTTTTCAGCAAGATTATACTCCTCCGCCTACAGATAGAGTAACTCAAGATTTTCTACGTCATCCTCAGACCGTTTCCTAGTTGGTCCGCTCCCCGGATTTGTCTCTTACAGAGCGTATGTGGAACCAGATGAAACGCCAGATTCCGCCGTGTCACTCTGTACATGATTTGAAGGTGGCTGTTCCAAGATTTGTGGATCCATCTGCCTCAGGACAACATCCGACATCTAATCAACTCAATGCCAGACGGTGTTGCGGCATTAATTGCAACAGGAGGCGGTTCGAAGCGTTATTGGAATTGTACTGTATTTGTCTAATTGCACATACTGTATGTGTTTAATTGTCTTGATTTTGGGATCAAGTGAATATCTCATATGTGTATTAATTTTCATTTCATTTTCATCATTGTTGGTGCGCCATTTTTAAATTTCCTGAGTGTATTATGTACGTTACATTTCTTTTTTATATCAAGGAGGTTTCAACTGAAAAAAGTGGGAAAGTTAGCAATAAAGTTATAAAGTGTGAGTTACCGTTTTACAAATACAAAAAAAAAAAAAAAAAAAATCCTTACTTTTTATAAATCAAAAGAGTATAAATGCCGAAAAGTTTCAATTATCTTCTTTGGGCAAGGAAAAAGCCATATTGTAAAATATTTGGACTCGGCGGACCAAGTAGGCACTGCATTCGAAGATATTTACATGGACAATTCTATTCCTAGGAGTAGGAGGAGGAAGTAAAGTTTATTGGCGCAAAAGCCATATATGGCCATGCCACGCCAAACAAGAATTAACTGTGGTCTAGACGAGAAGAAACTGAGGAAAAGACAAATTGGTTGATAAGTAGGAGGGTCGAAAATAGAGAAGGATCGCTAGGGTATCCCGGGGAGGCAATTCTATTCCTAGATTAACAGCAAAAGTCTTTTTTAGCATGTGATATTTTACGTAATATTTATATTCACATGCTAACACATACCCAAATAAAACATTTCCATTTATTAACGAATGTATTGCAGGACTAGTTAAAATTCTGTTCTATTGTGATGAATGAAGTCGTTTTTTTCCGAAATAATATTTCATCCTGTTGGAATTCGAAATTAGTACTTCTGACCTGTAAGTTGTTTGCAAGAATGATAGAAGATCTGTTAAGAATGATCTCGATTTTGTTTCATTTTCGAAAATATCCTTTCGCATTGTAGGTATTCCCAAATACAGATATAAATCCTCTAGCATCCGATTTTAATTCGCCGAATTTATCTTCCGACAGATATTTATAAAACTGGGTTCGATCCATTTCTTTAAATATCAAATTTAATATATTATTTTACAGACAATTTCCAAATGAAGCTCCTCCATTGAGCATCCAAATGAATCATGAAAAATGGAAACGTCTTTGTACCGAAATTATGCATCACGATCCGAAAAACGTTGTAGTAAAATTTTTAATGCGAAACACACACAGTATTAACCCACCTCCGACCGTAATTTGCTGACTCCAGGTTTAAAAATTAACTCTCTTCTCCATACACGTTGACAGGATTTTAACACAAGTTTTCTAGGATATCTAAATTACACTAGAGTTACAAGAAAGTTGAAAACAATCAGAATCAAAATGGCTAATGCGGTAATCGATTACAAACATATTGTGACGAACTTCTTTCATTATTTAACTCTCCAGTTATCTTACAAGTTAATAAGTAAATAGTCAATTAGTTCGAAAATCCGCTTAACGATATGTAAGAGCAGGACAAAATACTTTATTGTTTATTCAAAGATATGCAAGCCGCCCTTTCGAGTTCCTCTTTACTCAGTTAACCCTAGTTTATATTAAAAAATAAAGTCTTATCAAATCACTCATTCCATTTCAAGCACTCCTCGATCACAGCAGATTCGGGTTCTATTATTCTCATCGGGAATCACTTCCAACTACTTTCAAAACGAATGATTAATTGCGAATACGATGATTCACTTCAATCTACAATATCTATTAGCTTGTCTTTATTTTATATTTCCCTTCCTTTTCCTTTCAATTATATTTCGCTAATATATCACTATCTCTTATTGAATTCACTACACTTCTCATCTTCATCTAATTTATCCCATCACATTTCGTTTGGCTGGCAAGGAATTGCAATTCAAGTTATCAGAACGTTCTGGCAGTTAAGTGAAGAGAAAATCGCGAAAATCTCAACGTCTCAACATATTTATGAATTTACAAATAAGTAACTTTAAAAACCCTAAGAAAACGAGATGAACATATATTGCTGTTTATTCTTTAATTTCGTGTCTACTGTAAAGAATGTAATAATAATATACAAAAACTTACCAATTTTTAGTTAAGATTTCTATTCGAGTTTTTCTTCATTTTGAAACATCTCGATTTACGATCAAACCCTAACGTTATTTAATCAATTGTTATATTCATTCAATCGCAATAAATAAATGTTACGTACAAAGTAGCTTGTGGAGCTTAACCTTCAAACGTTATTTCCCCATCCCATTGCAAAATAAGACACCGTGTAATGAACCGTTTCGATGAGCGATGGGTTCTGTGAATTGCGTAATTTTTCAATTAGAGGTGATGAAAAGAGCAGTGAAACATAACTGCAGCGTCTCTTCGATGCGGATCCTTCAGATAAAAGCGAGCTGTGAACTTCAAATAATTCCGAACATCCAACCGGTCTCCAGAGACAAGAGATTTTCATTTGACTGAAAATTCAACATTGACTGAAACTGATTCGTTTTAAAGCAAAGAAAAATTTTAACATTAATTTTTTAATAAAGAAAGTTTCAAAATAATTGATTTTGCGTTAATGATTTCAGTTTTAACTTAACAAAATGCACTTTACAAGATTTTAACGAATGTGGAATAACTGCATATACAATCAATGTTTCATCACAATTCATACTAATTTCTGTTATTCGTTTTTTACTATAGAAATATTTCGCTTGTTAGTATCATTTCATTATGTTTGACATTTCTACCAGGCGTGGAAAAAATAGAATTTATAAAGTAGCGTTGAACCTAAAATTAAGGTTATTTTTTTAAAATTTAACCTTTTTGAGTTTCTTTCAAAAGCACTTAAAACATATATTTCGAAGCGTGTCCAGTTAATAGATGTAATATGATGTTTCAATACAATAAACTGATCATAAAATTTGTAATAATGTGGTCATATGGTCAATCATGAAAACGATTGATTGGTGTTATTGACGCAAGGACTATATTTAACCAAATTGCGCCCAAAACTGGTTAATTTACGAAAAAAAAAAGTATAACAATGTAAATATAACTGGAAAATATAACAAAAGTATATATAACTGGACGAAAATGTAATTGCTGAAAAGGAAGAAAAAGAGGGAAGGTGTTGATTCAATGTTTTTATTGACGTAGTCGTTTTTTAATATTTAGTATTAGTTAGTTTTCGTCGTAGTAGTCGTTCAGTTTTGTCGTTGCATCGTCTTTAGAGGCAACATGAGGGCTATTAGCGATGGACATCGTAGTTCTGAGCCACTGTCGAGTAACGAAGACGGCACCTGAGCTGACATCTCACTCTCCTAACTTCCACACATCTCCAACGGGAGGACTTTGAACCTCGACAAATTTAACGTGCATCAGCCCCGACTACACGACGGGTCTTTAGCAGCCAAGGATCGAACGCGCTACTGAACGAAAAGCACCGGCCACGAATCCGAAGCCGTGAGCGAGTCCGCGACCACGATAATTAGGCTACCGCGGCCCCAAGGGGATGAGAAATAGAATAACATGGAGAAGGGTAGAAAATTA
>BMAW01025985.1:439736-548598 GCA_019974015.1 Nephila pilipes
TTTAAAAAAAAAAAAAAAAAAAAAAAAAAACACCGCTTGGACATTCTGGGACAAGTCACTCTTGTTATCTAAAGGTAGTAAATCCTTGAGAAAGAAGGAAATAATGCTTGGCCCCTGGATGGCATAAATTATATGCTTAACTATGAAAAGTAAGCCCTTGTGGGGCAATGGCGTAACTGGGAGCCAAGGCAGGGAATCCGTCCCTAGATGCAGCATCCAGGGGGCGCAAAATAGATGTTATGAACTTTTAAAAAGGAAGTTTTTTTCTATTCTTAAAAGCAGAAAAAAATAAATAAACATTCATATACTTAATCCATCACTCCATTAGTATGAGAACCTCTTTTTCCTGTGATTTTTGTCTCTTTTTGATTTCGAAACGCGTATTAGTTCAAAATATACAGCATGCAATAATGTATCTCTATTATTCTTACATGCTCGATTACTACCCAGAAACACTTTTGAAATTATTGCGACATTGTTTAGACATCAAATTCAATGAAACCATGGAATATTTAAGTAAAAATACGTTCAAAATCATATGTAAACTATTCGAGTGAAATGATTATTTAATTCCTTTAAACAGCAAATAAATATTATTACAAAAAGTGCATAAAGCGCATTTACTTTATATCATGACATAATTTTAGAATGTTTAGCCAGAAATAAGAAAAATAACAGTCAAAACTGAGACGCAATGGCGTATAGGGAGAAAGGGAATAGAACGCCGTGTCTGACCGGAGATAGGTCTCCGAAGAATCTTTCAACTTCCGAAGTTGATTTCAAGCCCTTCGGAAACTATTGATGAGACAGAGGAAAATGAAATCTTACCACAAACTAAAAGACGTCACCTTCAAGAAGCAAAAGTTGAAAAGAACGAAGCTAAAGGAGTGGTCCTCATGAGAAATGTTTATTGTGAAAGTCCGAGAATTTGTCCTTATCTTCGGAACCAAAGAGTTTTGTTTGACAATGTACGAGAGGAGCTTTTTCAAGGTATGTGCCTACCCCAAATCATTGATTACGCGAACATTCCAGAGTTTCTTTATTACTTTTTATCAAAGCCCACATATTTACGATTTCAAAAGTGGTTTGCATATATTTCTAGGGTAGATAAAAGCTAAGTTATAGCCCAGATTTTAATTTAAAGCGACCGGAAGCGAAATTTTTCAAGATCAAAACTAAGACATAGAAATGTAAACAATACATTTAAACAGCCGCGTCTTCATTTTTAAACAATGTGAATATACAATCACCTTTTAAATATAGAATTTAGTTTTATTTATTTATATGTAACTGTTGTAGGTATATTTGGAAGCTATTTCTTCACTTAATTTTGATTTATAGATTTGTATTTTCTAGAAAACTGCGATTTTAATTTTTTTTTATTGCGAAAACTTTCATGTCTTAAAAACCGATTTAATGCGCAGCACCCCTGCTGCACGGTGGGTCTTCGGCGTCATCAATGCTCGAACCCTCTATTAGACGAAAACAATGCTGGTCATGACCACTTGGCTACCGCGGCTAGTAAGTAAATGAAAGCTGGATTTCACGACACTAGATCCAAATATGGTTAAGATGCACCAATCATTTGTTTCAAAAATCCCGCAAAGTCTTTTTAAACCCCATATTCAGATAAAATAGGCTTATTAACAAAACCAATGTCAAATGGTGGAGCGCAAATCTTGTATATAGCGTAAAAAGCCAAATTCATGCAAAAATTCAAATAAGCCGTGTGGGGTCAGACAAGATTAAAACAAATGAATTAAATAAATATAAATAAAAATAATTAATCAAGCTTTTATTTAAAGACGGACTAAAAGGCATAAAGATAATTTTTAGAATGTAAAATAATACATATTTCGTAAAGGATTGAAAGTCTAGGTAGCTGATAAATTAAGTACCATAAAATTACTGATAAATAGATGATAAATTAAGTACCATAGCTATTCAATGTTTGAGATCGAAAGAAGTATTAATGTTCAAACATTTAGAAAGCTCAAACTTTTTTAAAATGACATATTTTATGTTTAAAAATTTATTTTCAGTTCATTTTTAAATAAAAACTTGATTATTCTTTTTATTCACGTTTATTTAAATCTTTTTAGTCTGCAAATTTATTACGTGAGCTAAATGTGTGTGTAAAATTCTGTTGAAACGGACATTTTAAAGTGAAAGGCCCTGGGACCTAAGGCATCTCCTCACCCCCTCCTTTAAGTTTGTCACTATTTGAGCATATCATAATATTTTCCTTTTCCTCGAAGTTAAAATGAACTCGGCTCGATGGAATTATAGGAAATGAGTTAAACTCAAAGTACAAATTTTTAAATGGGAAGGCATATTTTTTTTACATGCATACGAACACAGCAAGTTAAACAAAAACTTGTGAAAACGTGAGACAATTATGATGAAATACTGGTCAATCTTTTGAAATATTAAAAACAGTGGATGAGCGTCTCGGGGTAAGTTTAAAAACATTTTTAAGAAACTCGTGAAAATGAATCTGTGAGGGATTAAAAATAAAATAAAATTACGAAGACTTAAAATTTATGATTTTTTTCCTGTAGCCGTGGTTCTCATTCCTTGAAAAAATTTGCAATTTTGTTCCGACTTTTTTACTGTTACATATTATTTAAGATTATTATGCGTCATTCCTTACGAGGGGAACTCCGTTTTATTCATACTGATATCGTTCCGAAATTAAATAAATAAAAACATTTATCAGCTAAACTTCAAAGAAACATTTGATAAAAAAACCTCGAAGGGCTCTCTTCAAAGTTATATTTTTCAATACAGTAATAATCTGTTCGACATTTTATTATTATCTGATGAACATTTTAATGAGATTTAAACAAGATTTTTTTTCCAAGGCTAACAATGAGTGTTTTTTGTTCGAGTCGAGTTTGTTTAGATGAGAATTGGATTATCAAACTTGTCAGAGATGAAAATAAATTAAATAAATTTAAAATCCACAGCAGAGATTTTTCTCTTTGGCGTCAAATGCCATTTACTGTTGATTTTCATAATCTGAATTTTAAAGGAAAAATTTAATTTTTAATATAAAAATTTTAAGTAATGAAGTATAATCATGTTATAACACGACATTCTTACCTTAAAGGCAACAAAAATTTTAACGCGCTATTATTTTTAAAAAAAAATTAAGCAAGTCAATATAAAAATGATACAAAAACGATGAATTTGTCGTATAAACTTGAAAGACGTTAACAAATCCATACCGTCGATCATATCGCTCCAAATTTTTTAGGATGCTTCCCTGATGTGTGGAAGGAGCCGTACGCATATGCCGGCAAATATTTTGAAAATAGTTTTAGGAGATAATTTTGGATCCCCTTTTTGTCAAGATTGGTATTTTTCCGCTGTTCTAGTCTTTCTTTTCTTACCATTTCTGTATAATTATCAGCGTAATCAAGAAACTGATTAAAGTTTATCTTTTTTTAACCGCCCACGTGGTGTAGATTCAAGTTCTCTGGCAATTTCTGCTTGTCAAACCTCCAATTCTATAAGAATAGCTCCGGCTGTAAGTCCGCTGCCATGACTGCTAGGTAACCGCGGCCCCAACAAAATCATTTAATTTCTTTCCCAGAAATCATATACAATAGAAAGAAAAAAGGTGTCAATGGCTGATCTTAACAGAAAAACATGAAATCATCCGAACAAAAGATTAATTATATAAGAATTATGATGCCCCAATGTCAGGAAGTAATATCATAAGTAATTCCTTTTCGAGTGAGCCATAGCAAAAATGAGCGTAAAACAGACTCACGTATTACAGAATCTCTCATAAACGGAGTTCGACTGTATGAACCCTTCTTCCTTTGACTGGAAAATGTAAAGAAACTGCTTAATACATAATTGTAAGGATCAGAATTATTCCTTTGAGAAATTAGAAACAGGAATTATTTTCAAGATGTTAAACAGCATTAAAGTTAGCATGCGATTGGATGCACAGGCTTCCTCACAAATTCTTAGAAATGTTTACATCTTACTTTGTCTTATCTACCAAAAACTTTAATAACCTCCTCGCCATAAAGTAGGATTAATGATTATTTTAATAAAGCAGATTTTTTAAAAAAAAGTGGATAATTTTTTTTTTCAACCACAGATTTTCAACAAGCAGATGTTTTTTTTTTTTTTTTTTTTTTTTTAAATTAGTAGATCCTTTTAAATAAGTAGATTTTTTTTCCTGTAAAATTAGATTTTTAACAATCCGATATTCAATTATTTCGTTAAAGCAGATTTTTTTAAAAAGCAGATAATTTTTTTAATAAAGCTAATTTTCAATCATCTGATAATTTTTCTTAACAAAGCAGATTTTCAATAAGCGGATACTTTTTTCATAAAATTGATTTTAAGTAAGCAGATTTTTTTTCGATACATGAGATTTATTTATAAGTAAATTATCTTTTTCACTGATGAATCAGAAAGTTCTTTTCCATGTAGGAGAAAAATGTTTTCAATAAAGGTGATATTTTTTTTTCGATATAGCAGACAATTTTTTTTTATTCATAAAAGCAGATATCTTTTTAAGCAAAGGTCATTTCCAACAAGCAGTAATTTTTTTAAAAATAAGCAGATTTTCACTAAGCAGATAACTTTTTCTATGAAATAGAGGACAGGAATTCTTAGCCTTTGAACTACATACAATCACGGAAGCTACTGTTTTCTCAATGTGGATTTAATTTTAAGTAAGATATATTTTCATTTGTCTACTTTTAAAATCATCATAGAATATTGTCTTGCTGTCGGTTTCGGTTGCAACTTAATATGCGACACATATCTATTTTGAAACTGTGTTTATGTAATATCTATTTCTGTACCTTTTATGTTATCATTCTAAAGTGATATCATTTTCCCTCCCTCGAGAAATACGTCTGAATCGTAAGCTACATAAAAATCAGATAATTTTGCAAACATCTTACATAACATTCAACATTAAAATATGCATTTAAGTATGGATATCTAATAGAAATTTCTGGAAAGTAACTTTTCACTAGACTCTAAATAAATTAAGTGACATTTTCTTGCTTTTCCGCCTCTACGCTGAGCAAAAAGAAGAATGCTTTTTTTGTACATGGGAGATGGAAAGATAATTGCATTTCCTATTAATAAAACTTTTTTTTTTTTTTTTGCTATTTTCATAAATATGAAATAAGCATAGAATTAGTTTTACGATATTAGTTTTAAAAGTACACACACGTGTAAGGAATGGGGATACAGAGCAAAACTCGCAGTGCACTGATCCATTGATCGTATTTTGCTTTTCTAAGAAATTCATGAGCAGGATGCCCATCACTACGAAAAAAAAATCGGGGGCATAACTTTTCCAGTTGGTGAGACCGTCTGCGTCTTCTTTGAATCAGATTCACATGAAAACAATGCAGATTGTTTGGATTGTTGCTGGATTTCAGGGTATAACGATGAATACAGATCATATCGATGATGACCACTTGCCCCGACAACAATAAAATTTTAATTTGGATGCCAAATCAAAATAGCTGCAAATGGTTACCAAATTTGTTTTTTGGCGCCGTTTAATATGAGTCAGTAAGTAGGTGACAAAAAGGGTTATGGTTCAAAAGCCAAATATAGATCAGCTACGCAAGAAAATGGTTCAAATTGTAAACTAGACAGAAAAAGGAACAAGATAAAAAAAATGGTTGACCAGAAGGAGGGTCCAAAAAGAGAAGGATCACCAGGTTATCCCAGGGTGTATTAATGGAGGGACAGAAAAATATCTCTAAAGTACCTCTGGGTCCTGACTTCCGTTCTCACCTAAACAATAATCAACTGTTAATAGGTGGCAATACACAATGGTTATTCCAACTTGCCTTAAAAAAGCATACTTTTTGAACTACTCATTGGATAGCGCGTATTTTCCTTCAAATACAAAAACCCAGTATGCGTAACTATACGTATAATACACAAAGAGGGAAATACATAAAATGTTCACTAATATACGTAACGTTAATGAAAATGCAATCTGAAATAACGTAATGTAAAATTTATTAGCTAGTAATGAAATTCCGCACATATATGCATACGTAAAAAAATTATTTTTTTAAAAAAAGTTTTCTAGCTTCTCCCTAGTACATACGTTTTGCAAAGCTTTTTTTTAAAACACATAAGTTACCCATATTACTCCATCTCGAACAATCCCACTCATTTTTGTTGGTCGTCAGTGCAGATGATAGTTAAGGATGATGTTCTTCATTAGTTAGCTCCACAACTGACTTCTTTGCAAATTCTTTTTCTGTAAACCGAGATGGTGTATTTAGAAGCATCATTAAACAATCATCAACAATAAACCCTCGTTCAGTGCTATATTCTCGAAGTATATCTTTTATTCTAAAGAAATGAAGGGAAGAAATCGCCTTGCGAGGTGATTACAGTATATTTCCGTGTATGAGTCGAGAATTTATGACATTTCTCTAAGCTGAATTATGGAGGTTGATTATAAATGCGGGTACATTACGCTGGTTCACAAAAAACTTGGATTCTTTGTTACCTCTATCCTCTCGCAAATGATAAATAATGCTCTTATAGCACTTTTTTTTTTATCTCTGATAGTTTGCTGTAAAAAGTTAAATTTGTTTCGCGAATACAAACCAATCAAACATTACTTTTCTCATACATTTCTCTATTTTTTTTAATATAACTATATTATTTTGAATAAGTAAATACCATATTTTCCAAGTCAAATTATGAGGTGAAAGGGGTAGGTTTACATACAGGCCCGTTAGATCTAAAAAAAAATGTAGATACTTTTCCTGTTAGTGGCACGCTACGATAAATTTCTAAATACTTATAAAGCATTTTTTTTATCTCTTCTAGTTTATACATATCTTAAGTTTATGAATAATATAATTCTAAGTAAAGTAAGATCCTCCATTTTATGAAAAGGGACTTGTTTTGTATTCGAAAGTGTTTGTGTTGCTGGTTTGTTGAGTCGTGGACAAAATGAAAAATCTGATTTTGGCGAAATTTGCACCCGACTGACAGAAAAAAGTGGCAAAACATCATCAGAATTATTAACAGAGTATCGCACATAAAAATAACAATGGAATAAAAGTATAATTTTTATCTCTTATCTTACATTTTAGGTGTTTTGAAAGCTACCTTTCTGCCCCCCCCCCAAAAAAAAAAAAAAAAAAGTCATATGAATATTTTTAAAGTCAGTATCAGAATATCCAAGAATCCGAATCATTCTTCAAATTCGCTTTCAAGCATTAGAATGTCTGGATGCATAACACCACTTTCAATATGTTTTACTTACTAGAATTTGTGTCACCGTCATACAAATTTTTTCATATCGGATAATATACGAGATTTTTGAAAGGGAAAAAAGAATCTCTCGAGTTATACATTCGGGATCGGTTTACATTCTGAAATGAACGATAGTTGAAAAATATACTCATGAAAAATATTGCCTCTAACCTGTAAAGGGCTATTTATCCTACTCCAGGGAAGCGAAGAGGGCCAAATGAATTAGAACTCGTCTTTTTCCATCAGTATCTTTCCGAAGATGCTATTCCAGAAGACCCTTTCGCAAGCCATGGTCTCGACCAGCCACTCCGCTCGCCTGCAGGACCGAGAAGAGGGGACCACAGTTGTGCTCTTTTGCCTCTCGAGTCGCTGAAAGTGGACTTTGGTCGCACGGGAGGACCAACGGAAGCGAAGCGAAGGAAGTAAACATCGCGATTTAAGAAGTTGTGCAAAGCGTCTAGACTATTTTGCGAAGTGGACACTTCATTCAATGATTTTTCTGCTCTTCTCTTCATTTACACAGGACAGGGACGTATCCTCTATTTTGAATCGTCCAGTTTCTAGTGCTTAGTCGTCCTTTCAGTTCTGGTTTCAGCTTTGTCCATCTACATTTAAATCTTGTCTGACCGGATGTCTGAATCAATTCTTAAGATAGCCGAGACCTTAAATGCTTCCTTTTTTTATATTTTGCTTCCAAAAAAAAAAAAGCGCTTCGCTGACTCCACACATATATTATTTACAAGAAATTGATAAGAAGAAAGCCAGTAAATTGAATTTTAAAATTGTAAGCACACGTGCCATGATGTCATAGATAAAATATCTGTGTTATCTGTTTTAAGTACTAGAGAAATGTTTAAAGTTACAAAATACACTGGGATTTGTACAAGATTAATCTAAAGGGTTGCACACCGCTCACAAATGTAAATACAACTATTAATTACTCATACACAATTATTTATGTACATGAATACGATTTTCTTCACATGAACAGTATCTTCACCACACAATCCACAGGCGGAAAGCAAGTGATGAACCGCTAGACGGCGTTGCAATGGAAAGTATGATGCGCGAGTTTTCTTACACATCGTCACTTCTACCGTGGACTTCAGGAGGGATTGCGCAGAACAATAATCAGGAAAATCTTATTTCTATCGTGGATTTTAGGAAGCATGAAGACGTAGAGTAATCAGAAAAAGGCCATAGCTCCTGAAATCCACGGTAGGAATGACGTTGTGTAAGAAAACTCGAGCTTTCTACTTCCCATTACAGTGTCGTCCGGCGGTTCACCGCTTGCTTTCCGCCTGTGCATTTTAGGGTGAAAATTGCTTGTTAAGATATTTTCTATCATCTCTGAAATTTTCGCCCATGAGTTTCGAAACATTCTGTATAAATATCTCTTTTTGTTAAATATGAGTGGCATTGCTTATAATTTTAAAAAGTGAGGATTATTTCAATTTGGTATAAATTAAGATCATTTTTATTTGTCGCAGAGGTTTCAATCGTTTTAAGGCTTCCTGTCTATGGATCATTTTGATTTCGTCAGCTTAATGTTAATCCTATAGAATTTCGACTTTTGTTCTCAAATCTTTACTATTTCATCTATTTAAATACAATAAAAGGCATTTGAAAGAGCAAAAAATAATGAAGCTTCGACGGAATTACTTTCTTCCTCCGATTCTTAAAAATATTTTTATTCTGATATTAATGATTCGTTTGTGAGTTTTCTGGTCTTTAAAAAATGTTTAAACATATTTTTAAATATGGGAGGAAAAAAGTAATTCCGTAGAAGTCTTCATTATTATTATTTTGCTCTTCCAGATGCACTTTGCTGCATTCAAATACATCAAATAGTAAAGATTTGGGAACGAAAGTCGAAATTCCATAGGATTAATATTAAGCTGACGAAATTAAAATGGCCGGTGAACCGGAACTTTAATGATTTTAGGCAAAGTCCCCCTTACCTTGTCATTTTTTTTTTGTGGTACTCAGTCGGAAATTTTATAAGTTAAAATTATCTAGACAATTTGCATTTGTTGCAGAAATAATACGTGTTCGTTTATTATCTATAAGCTTGGAACTTGGTAAAAGTATCAGTGAAATGATGAGTAGTTCTTATACATCAGTAATTCTAATTTGAATTTAAAATTCTGTTCTCGGATTTAAATTTTCAAACTATAAATCTTTGCGGAATTGGTGTAAAATGACACTGAATCAAATTGGAATTTCGGATTTGCTTTAAAGCTTCACTATATTCTGTGAAGTATAAGTAATCTACTTCCATTTAATTGTAAGATGTATGTTAGCTAGTAATGTGAAATTTAACAAATTTTCTGTACGGAGCTCCCCCCTCCTGAAAAAAAAATACCTCTTTCATTTAAAGATTTAAATTCTAGCCATTACCTAAATTCCTTTACTTAAATAATTTTCTCTGGGCAGCATGTGTAAAAATAGAAGATTACTGGCAAGAACAGATAGAAGAAATGCTGTATTATAGAGGGAGCATATGTTTTTTTATGCGATATTGCGTGCTTTCAAATCTAAAAAGTACTACAGTGTATAAGAGGCTATCATTTTCATTCAACAAAATTAATTTTTTAAATGCAAGTTATTGCCTTTGGGAATTAATAGAAGTTAAAACTACAATCACTGAACTTTCTTTCCAAAAATATAAATAACGGATGAAAGAAAATAAAATACATTTAATGAAACAGTTATTGTACAAATGTTTTATATTTCTGATTAAAAAAAAGCAAAATACCTAAGATAGGTTTATTCAAATAATAAGCCATTTTAATGGCATCATTAAATAGATATCTAAAAATGATAAATTGTTTTTGACGGATTTATTTCCAGTGGATTTTGTTCGTTTAATAATTATTTCAATTCACGTAAATGAACTGATATCTCATGCTGATCATACATGGAACTGATCATTTAGTAGCTTCAAGGCGAAATGAATAAATTCGTTAAAAAGTTTTTTTAAAAAAAGCGACGCGATAGACTATAAATGAGATTCGTCTTGTAATTAACTATCAATGCGATTCCCAAAAGATTAAGCGGCTTAATAACAAGTTTCAACCACTTCTATTAAAAGGAAGGTCAGCAGAACTGGCCACTGAAGACCTATAATAAACTCGAAGCAGAGGTCAAGGCCTGAATATTTAATGAAGATGTTTTCCAACGATCATCAACTATCAGCTGATGCATGGCATCGCTTCCATCTTAAAATTCATTCATTAAAATTGAAAAAATAAATAAATAAATAAAATGTTTCATATACCATTCCTGTCATCGATACCCTAGATGTGGGGACGTATCGAACGGGCATGTTTATGTTTGCGAACAAAATAATAGAAGAAATTGTAGCCGGACTCCTCGATGATGACCTTGCCAAGGATATCTGTTGTCGCGTGAATTTAACGGTTGTGTAAATACCCGGAGCAGTACTTGATAGTTATATCGGCCACGTTTTGCAGACTCACGTTTTAGCAGTGCCACAAATATAAAATAAAAAAAATTAGACTTGATGACATACTGTTGAGGCTTAACTACTAAATCTCTCAGTTTATTTTCTTATGAAGCTGTGATAGTTAAAGATAGTTTGATGGTTTATTCACACCGAAACCTCTTGATCATTTCATCACAGAATCACTCCTTTCGCGACTCAGAAAAAGTTAAATAATAATTAGCAGGTTGTTATTTGAAGGTTGCACGAGTGTGGATCCTGCCATCAATTGCAAGGTGGTAAAACCACGCAGATTGAAAATTTACAAAAAATTACTGTTTACCCGCAGGAAGAATAATACTCGTTGCCGTTAGTTGTTTTGATTGGCCCAAGCATTGACGGCGATTTGAGAGAGGAGGCACACACCCCTTTTAAGGTAAAAATTAAAAATTTATTCCATTTTAACAGGTCGTATTGCTTTTTCTTCCTTTTTCCGTTCCTATAAGTATTAAAACCTTTACTTAGAGGAAATATACACAAAATGCAATGTTATGCATCGTGGCAAAGTTGTTGGAGTCGGTGTTGACCGTTTCACCACAGTAATGCGCTCTGAGGAAGGGTAGCCAAGGTCAACTAATGCGTGGAAGTCTACGCCAAGAGAAAACAGATACTTATATTGTTTTAAAACAAAGATACCAAGCATATGACATTGGGAAGCTAACTTTTTACACACACTGTATATCTTCCTTTCTAAAATTGTAAACATCTGATTAAATGCTATTTAACACGAGCAATTTATAAGAGTATGGTTTTTTATGGTTCCTTGCGTATTTTGTAGTGTAATATGGCATAAAACAAGAGCTCAACTAAACTCTCTGGCTGGTTTTTTGTGAATTATCACTTTTTTTTTGGGTGTTTATTCTAAACAATTCATCCCTTTTTCAATGAAATTATCACTGATAATCTTTGACTGCACAAAATATTTCTATTTAATTGTAATACGTGTGTAATATTGTACCTATGATGAAAATTATATTATTTGTATTATTCTAAGTTTCAAAAAAAGATAGAAAGAAAGAAACAATTACATACTAGTATTAAAACTAAATAACAATAGAACTGGTATAAGATATCACCTATTATTTCTTGGTTCAAATTCATCCAGAAAACGTCAAAAACGTTCCATTTTGCAGCTAAATTTTTAAATGTTGTGTGTCTGTGTTTCTAACAACCTTATACAATCCGAACTCCCTCCCCCGTAATTTTTTGCTATCTATTATTTTTTTGCCCTTCCCCCACTTTTAATTCTCAAACTCCGCCACTGAAAAAAACCAGAGAGCTGCTTCGAACACTCTTTAAGTCTAAATGCTTGAAGTCATTATTATAGGAAAACTTTAAAGTAACTTTTAATAACTTGGATTCTTATGAGAGGATAGTTTTTTTTTTTTCAAATTAAGAGCCTAGTAATTTGTTCCACTTCCGTATTATGTATCTACATATCTAAGAGACGCAGTTAAAGTATACACAATATGAGCATAATATTACTTAAAAAATGTAGGTGAAGCTGGATTAATGGAATGTTTGTTTGAAAAGTTTGTATTAAAATTGAAGTTATAATCCTTTATTACTTCAGTTATTTTATAATATTTCAAGGAATCAAATGTTTCAAAACAGTTCAATAAGTTCAGAAAAGGGTTCCTTGAACATGTTGAACAATATGTTCATATCTGTTCCTCGAACGATTTGTCGATAAAAGAAGAAACTCGGCAATCTTTTTTTTTTTATCATCAGAACGTATAGCGTTCCGTCGTTTTTTTTAAAACGTACTACGTTGACCCGTGGTTTTCTTTTCATTCAAAAAAAATCTCTTTTGAATTAAATAATCAGTTGCCTTACAAATTTGAAGGAATTTTACTAGCGACAGAAAAGGAATAAAAAATAATAATCGATTAAATATAGTTATTAATAACAATTATATTTATTCCATATCGATAATTGTATTCTTGTACCAATTATTGATACGAAATACATTCAATTAATAGTCAATTATAGAAAATATCAAGTTTTCTAAAATACGAAGGTGGATCAAATATAAACTAAATTTTGTTTGATAGCAGCAGACGATTTCTAATACATTTTGCCATAGTAATCACGAGATAAGTTATTTAAAATTTAAATAATCGTTTGGCATCGTTTTATTCATCCTATTCTAAAAGCAAAAACTCGGTTATCGGTTGGAAAGCTTTCATTTTTTGAAGGAAGGGGGAAGTGGATCTCCGGGGTATTATGAAGGTCGATTTTCTTCGGGATGACGTTAAATTAATGCAATATACTATTATTAACTTTTGGAGAAGGTCAAAGCAACACATCGATCAAAGACATTTTCACTCCATTACAAGGCAAGATCCCACACACTGCCAGTGTCACACAAAAATTAAAGGAACTTTTTAATGGACAACACTGGAACATCTTCCCTACAGTCTGGACTCAGAATTTTCGGTCTATCATTTGCTTGAACAAATCAGAAAAGTATATGATGCAGAAAGATTTTCATCAAATAAAAAAAGTAGATGAATTTGTGCACAATTGAAACCTTACACGTCTGACTTCTTTTTATCAAACAGGAATAAAAACAAACTCCCAATAAGTTAGAAAAATGAGCAGATGTTAACGGAGGACATATAGAAAAATAACATTGATGTAATTTTGATAACTAGTAAAGAAAAATAAGAAATTTTTGAATGGAAAATGTCCGAACATTACTTTAAAAGTCTTCCTAATTACTTTTCACCGTACTTTAGTTTGTAATTTCTCTTTTTTGATAATTAAATGGTTAATTTTTTTTTCTTTTTATATTTTATAATTTCCTTTATAGATTTTATAATTTCTTTCACAGATACATTATTGTTTCTATACCCTACTATTTATTCTATTTAGCGATATTTAATCCTTACAAATATACTTGAAGTATAAATCAGGAAAGAAGCTCAGGAAATTTGTATTTAGATATTATTTGAAATAATGGGTCGAAAGTGACATTTGAAATGAAATTGTACATGTGGTAAAAAAAATTACAATTTTGTTTACAGGAACACCACCGTAAATATCCAGATGACACCGATAAAATATGTTCAACGTGCTATCTAAAGCCTGAGGCTAGTATGATAGTGATGGTATTTTGTAAGACATTACTGAAAGAAAAAAAAAACGTTACTTGTATTACCGGTGAAACTTAGTTGTTCACCAGATTCAACTCTTGGGACTCTGTGCAAAAAGTTCGCGTTTGTGAAAACTGGATTTTTAGTTGGTGTAATAACAGAATAAGCTTTGATATAAAACTTTATTTCATACCATAGTCAAGAATTTCGAACATACAGTCTTAGTTATTTATAACAACAAACGATTAATACCTATCACAATACCAGTATTGTATCTTACGGAATCAAGTAACAGAAACGAGACCGAATAGTAATGCCATTTCCTACGGTTAAGTTTCAGTCTCCTTTTATATGGATTTTTACATTTCGTAGTTAAATGCATTTAACAATTTGACTGATAATTGTGTCTTTTAAATAAGGTAAGCGTCCCATATTTTTATATTTTATTTTTTTGTAATAAAATTCCATATATGCTTGGTTGCCATAATTCCAAAGGAATGTTTTCCTTAATGAAAAACCTAACTCATGTTTAATTCTAAATATTCTTATTTGTGTAACCCTTCTCTCACTTTGTAAATCCATTTAAAAAATCATACTTTTTTTATTAATTGTTCAATATAACCCTCAGCTGTAAATTGTTTCAATAGCTGAAATTGAATATTATTGCTTGATTGATTGTTTTTTAATGTCACACTTTGAATCAATTTAAAAACTATTGACGACGGACCTTGTCATTTAGAATCTTAGTCAAGTGGGGGAGGATGACACCCGAATTGGTATCTCACTCTCCTAACGACCACAACATCCCAGAAAGAGATCATTGAACCTCAACAGATTTAATGTGTATCAAGTCCATTACATTATGAGTTTTTAATGACATCGGGACTCGAACTCTCGATTTGTTGGAAACAATGATGGCCAAGAGTTCGCGACCATGATTACTCGATAACCGAGGCCGTTACAATAAAGAGGGGAAAAAAAGGTTTAAAAATAGTTCAACTAAATATTTATTCATTTGCTCCAGTAAAATGAATATTCAAACCTATAAAGCATGTGAAAATATATGTAATAAAAATAAATTTTGAACAGACTTTGCAAAAGCAAACGTGACTATTAAAATTTCAACATAGTCACGAAACGTTTCGTCGCATCGAAATGCTTAAACTTATTCAAATATCGATGAAATAAATATTAAAATAATATTTCAATTTTTCGCATTTACATGAAAATGTATTCATATTTTAGACTTCAAAATGTTTTTTTTAAAATTATTATTTATCTCAATTTCATGAACGCAAATTCATCATTTGGGTTACCACTCCAAATAACATTTCCGTAAATTTTTGCATTCTGATAAAAAAAAAAAAAAAAAAAATTTAGGTATGTTTCATACAAAAGAATATTTTTCCATTTTTGCAAAAAATACATTTGAAATTTGAACTCAATTAAATTAGCACAAAATATTAAATTTCAAGGAAAAAAATAACTTTTTTTTTTTTCTAATTTCATATGTGTTACTGATTTAACAAATTGCTTAGATTGCAGTCAAAAATAAAATTATTAGAAACAACTATTACATTTTGACGAATGTGGACATACAAATCGAAACAATCAGACTTATCACATTTTTTTTAAAAAAAGAATCATATTTGTTTATTAAGAGAAAATTTTGATACAAAATATTACAATAAATAAAAATTACTCTGAATTTTCAATCAATGAGATTAGTCTAATCAAGAAATAGTTTGAAAACAATTTTCCAGAAGAATAAATGATTCCTCTCGGTTTCCGATGCTGAAAAGTAAATTCTTCAGAATGTTATGTCTCTTTCCAAACGAAATGCATCCGTTTTTAAGTGAATGAAAAGAATTTTACTTCCCATGGAGAATTTAAACATTTGTCGTTCACATTTTAACTCATTTCAATCGCAATATTTTCCTTAGAAATTTTACAAAATAATACTCGTGAATGCTACACCAGAAACAAAAGCTGAGCGGAACTAAATTATTCTCATTAAATTATTATAGACTAAAATTCCCCGTACTGTTTCATTTCGGATAAGCGATACTGTTCAAGCATAAGTTAATTCCTTTATTTTGAGTCCGAATCGAATACTTTTGATTGTAAATCTCAAGAATGAAATTTGTTTAGTACACCAGCATTAGTTTTTCACAATAAAATGATTAAGTTCTATTTCGCATTAAAATAAACCGTTCTCTCCACGTACTGTGTTGACTTTCTTACACTTCAATATAATTACAACAATTGCTTCTCTTTTTCAAATTCTGTACCTGTTTTTATACTAATAATGAACAAATATAATACTATTGGTGATATACCTCATAGTTTCTAGCTACAGTCAGAGGATAATCGAACTGGCGTACTTCCCTCACCACAAACTCAAATTTTATTTCAAAATTTTTAAACAATGCTTTTGGAATTCACTGAGCAGTAAACGAGGCGGTCCCTCTATTTTGAGTTACAGTAACTATAAATAATATTAATAAGAGTTACCTTATATGTTAAATCTGTTGAAAGTAAACGAGATATCTCCACGAAAGAAAAATGATCTTACATCAAATTTAAATAATTCTCACTTTTTCAATTATAAATCATTGGAAGTCATAGTTTAAAAGTTCAAATATCTGTATACTTACGTATCTGTTAGTGTTAAGAAAACAACATTTATGTGCAAAAGTAACTATGCATGAGAAATTTAAAATAATTGCTGCAATGATATTTGGTTGTTGTGTGTTATTTTTAAATACATTTTGCATAAAATTTCCACTACATTCATAACTTTGAAAACTGCAGAGGAGTTATAAGCACAACATTATATATGTGCTGAACATATTTATGATCTCGAACTTTAAATGCAATAAAATTTTTAATTTTTAAAATTTTACGATTCAAATTGCCTTTAATTTTTATACAAATACTGTACCTAAATTTTGTCAATCTTTGTTAGTAAAATATTGCGTTCACTGCATAGGAAAGACCTCATTTTATAATGTGGAAAATATCAGCACTATAAAAATAAAATAAATTTTTGAAAAAAGTGTACAAGGATTCTAAAAATCACTTCTTGTGGAGAATACATTTAGAATTTAAAATTCAATTTTCTAACGTTCTATTTATAAAAATCTCATAAATAATACATCTGTGGAATCAACAAAATGTTCTCTATTTTTTTAATTGCAAAATCAGAAGCATTTTAGTGCCTCGGTTTCTTAACCAAGTTTCATACTAAGTCTAATAAATGAAGGAATCTGGAAATATAACAAGGACAAGATTTGTTCAGCAGTGAAGAAACTTTAAAAAAAAGACTTCATCTATGAAATAAAATTTTAGTGGATTTTTTTTATAATTGCGTTATCAAAATATAATTTCATTATTAAGGAAAGTGAGCCTTTAAAATGCTTAGAAATTAAATTTCTTTTATTTTGCTGTTAAGAATGGAGTACTTTGCTGATTGCATACATGTATTATTTATGAACATTTGATAAATAGCACGCTAAAAAGTGGAATTTTAAAATTGCGAATAAACGCGTGAAGCCATTGATAAAAATCTTTATTTGCATTTTTCTTAAAGTAGGGTTTTTTTTAGGATTTTGGTACACTTTCCTTAAAATGCAATTTATTCATAGTGTCAATATTTTGCAAATTATAAAGCGAAATTATTTCCTATTCGGTGAACGTTATTTTTTCCTATAAGAAATCGCAAATTTTGGATAAGGCAGTATATTCGTATAAAAATTACGGAAAATTTGAAACAGGAAATTTAAATCTAAAAAAATTCAATAAATTCTAATTTATAAATTAGAATAACGTTCACTGTATAAAACTTAGTGTTTATAAGTAGTTTTCAAAATTTTAAATTTATACATGTACCTAAAGGTTAGTACACGACTTGAAAGTGTTACGAGTACTTTTCATTATTAGCATCTCAATCACAATCATTTATGAAAAAATGTCAATACGATTGTCTTTACATGAACAGGTACCTCAATATTAAAATATTCTATTGCTTCTAATGTTATAAAAATGAAGATTATTTAAATTAGGTATAAAGTAAACCAATACTCTTGATCAGCGGCGTCTTTGTTTCCTTAATATGAATGCGTAATTAATTTCTTCATGATTAATATGAATCGTAACTAAATTTAAGCGTCGTGTGTAGGAGACACTAAACAACACTTACAAAAATTGCCACCGAATTAAATAAAAGGAGTCATTGATACCCAGAATTAGTTAATTTTCTTGTTAATAGATGGTAGTACTGGGGGAAAAAGTGAATTTTAGTGAACATTTTGTATTCGTAGCTTAGTTATGGTGAAATGAAAAAGGTGTTTTCCGAGAGAAAGAAAATTATATGCTTGCGCATCGCTAAGTGTTCATATTTTTTTTATTATTGTGTAATAAAAAATATTAAACACACTGCTGAATGCCTTAAACTTGCTCTTTTTGTATAAAATTATTAATTTCTCACTCAAATCTTCCCACTCCTAATTTAGAACTCAGTGTCGCCTATAGGAGAGATTGGGTCCATGGCTATCAAAATCACTCGATTTGAAATTTTAATTATGGAATTTATTTCAGCCCGGAAAGATATTCTTTAATTGCTAACTGAATTCAACAAATGTATATATTTAAAGGATACAGGCAAGAATCTGTATCTGTCAGAAAATGAAATGAAACATAATGAGTGATCACTGTAATTATATCTAATTTAAAATTTCCCAGAATTCGAATGTATTGGGCAGAAAAAACTATAACTCACGTACTCGCTGACAAAATGTCTTGGAAATCGCAAGTTTTCAATAAGAAAGAACTTAAAATTGAGAAATTATTTAATACTATTAGGTAGAGAGAGAGAGAGAGAAAACGAATGATAAATTTTGGAAATTAGGATTCTTCTGCAAACAGTTCGGACAGGAATATTTTGCGATTTAAATTTTACATTATGCTCATTATGCTAATTGTTATGAATTACTTATTAAATTAAGATTAAAGAAATATTTTAAATTAACATTTTGATGTCACTTTGTCCCAATATCTCCTCCAGGAGACACTTAATTTCTGAAAAATAAAAATTAAAATAATTTTTTAACATTTTTTCAGTACTTTTTCATGTGCTTAAAGCCGATTGATACAAGTTATTCTAAAATTTATGGTTCAAAGTTGACCTCGGGTATGAGGAGGATAAGCCATACAAGATGTTAGTCATAAATCTAAGAGGAGCTCCTTGTTTGAGAAAACCCATCTCCGTAGAACATAGCAAATGTTTATTACTATATAAACTCACACAGGATTTTTGAAAACGACTTGTATCCAAATTTGATATAGATAGGGAGGGGGGTATCGTAAATTTTGAATTATCACTGAGAAGTAACCGAGATATCTAGATAGAATTTATTATGCATATTTATCGATCCTTATGTACATAATACTGTAAATTTCAGCTGCTTAAGTTGACTTGTTTGGTTTCAGGCAGCTGTAGATTGAAATAACCCACAGTATGAAAAAGACAAGATTTCAATCTGCTCAGTTCTACAATGACGGCCTTCGATAGGTTAAAAAACGTTGAGAGAACGTACGAGTATAACTAAAGGGTGACTATGTGCAGATAAAAAAATTTCTATATCGAATATTTTTTGGTTATAATTAAAACCTTAAATACTGAAGTTGACTTCAATCAAAAGCTTCTAGTAACCAAACAAATCAACACGAATAGCTGTGATTTACAACTTTATGTGCATAGGGTTGGAAGGGATGGGGAAGTTTAGTGGCGCAAGAGCCAAATAAGGCAATGCTGCACCAAATATTTGTTTAACGTTTTCCAATGAAAATTCTTTTAAAAAACACCTGAATATTAATACAAAAATAAAAACCAATTCTTGATTGAACAAATTACATGTACGTATAAATATCAATTGTTATTCAGAATGAATTTCTTCCAGATATATCTCAGTTATTTATAAGTAATAAATATAACTTTACGATGACCCCTCATAGACGCTAACTAATGTAATAAAATTTTAATGGTCCGTAAAAAGTTAATAATATCCATTTACCTGGTTGTAACATCGGTATTTGAGTAAGAGAATACTGGTTGAATAATTGGGGTCCGTGAATGATCGAGTACATGAAATGTTTCAGACGCAGATCTTCCATGATCTCTCCCTCGGAACGTTCGAATGTTTTCTGATTCTTCCGAGATCATCAACGAGAAACGCTTGTTGGAAGAATGTTCCAGTTGTAAATCTTTCATATGTGAGCTTTTAATAATACCGTTCCTTATCGACTCTTTGTCATTTAAGCCTAGTGATGACGTCCGGAATTTACGACCTATTAACAGTTTTTTTTTTCGGATTATTTTCAGGCAGAAAAATAGAGAAAAGCCTTGTCATTGTTTTTTTTCTTGCAACGCATCCAACGGTCTGATTTTACTATAACTCTTTAAAAGCGACTCGAATTCGCCTTTATTTTCTTTCCCTTTTTGATAAAGAATCGGTTAATCTCGAACGTAAAAAACAATCTCTTTGAAAACACCAAGTGAAACGTAAACATTACTGTCTGACACTGTACCTATTCGGCACGTATAGTAATCGTAGAGTTTTATGTTTGTTATTAATAGCGTTGAAGAGATACCTAGAACTACAACAGTAATATTTCTTTTTCTCATCTCTACAACACGCCACGAGGCTATCGGTTGATTACTTTACTGGCGCAGGGGCAATATTTGGATGAGATGAGAGTTTTAGTTTAGTTTTTATTAACGTCGCACTAGAAGCAACACGAGGGCTATTGGCGACGGACCTCGTAATTTTGAACCACGGTCAAGTGACGAGGACCACACCTGAGCTGGCACCCCCCTCTCCAAACATCCACACCACGCCAACGGGAGGACTTTGGGCGGATAAGATGAGAGAAAAACACTCGTTAATATACTAGTAACCAAGTGTATTATGCGTATCTGTAAGGTGAAGAAAGGAAGGAAGGAGCGAGTGAATGTAAAGGGTATTTGCGCAAGAGCCAGATGTGGCTATGCTGCGCCAAACAAGATTTCACCTGTGGTCCAGACGAAAAAAAAAATGAAAAAAAGACAACATTTAGTTCACAAGGAGGGTCGATAATAGAGAAGGATCGCTAGGGTGGTCTCGGGGGGCGCCTCACCCGTGTTAACCGAAGACAGTAAACCCGTAGGAAAGGAAAATATCACCAGGGCGCCTCGAGGTCATGATATCCGTACTTACCTAAAGAATGTGTCCCTGAGGTCCCCTGATATAATCCCCAGGGGCAGAAGTTGATACCCCCAGACGCTGGGTATCGCCTCTTATTACATGTGACATTTTAGTCGTCTCTTACGACATGCATGAGCTGCAGAAGGACTATTCTGTCATTCTCGGTCACCACACGGGTCGAAGGACGGAAAAAAGAAAGAAACACAAAAGCAAGCATTGGTCAATAAAGAAGGTCGAATATATATTATAACAAAAATTGAACTGATAAACGGAAGATCTTAACCATAAAGAGTTTAGTTTAGATTTTATTAACGTCGCACCAGAAGCAACACGAGGGCTATTGGTGACGGACCTCGTAATATTGAACCACGGTCAAGTGACGAGGACCACACCTGAGCTGACACCCGCCCTCTACTAACATCCACACCATGCCAATGGGAGGACTTTAGGCCCCTAACAGATTTAAAGTGCATCAGCCCCAGCTACACTGCGGGTCTTTGGCGGCCAAGGACCACGGTATTTTAAATAGCAAATTTAGACTTAGAAAGGAAAATCAAGGCTAAATTAGTTTTTGTACACTAAATTTCTCCCATTGTTTTGCACGGAATCCTCCACAAGATCATAAGAAAAGAAATATGGAGGCATAAACAAATGAAAAGCAATACATAAATAAGAAGCATAATCATGGGACCTAGAAACCAGAATACTAAATATACAACACTGCAATAAAAAGAGCAGGATAACACGAATGAAAAATAACCAAATTGACTTTCAAACAATTTTTATTCCAAATGAATTGATAAAAATGAAAGTCGATTTATTAAAAAAAACAAATTGCAGAAATTTTCACGTAGTGATAGGAGTATATATATAATTATATAAAAAAATTATAAAATAATGTTATTTGTCTTCCTACAAGTTAAAAGTCGCAACTGATTAGTAAAAGGATATTTGTTTTTGTTAACGTTGCACTAGAAGTAATACGAGGGCTTTTGGCGACAGACCTCGTAATTTTGAACTTAGGTCAAGTGACGAGGACTACACCTGAGCAGGCAAACCCCTCTCCTAACTTCCGCACCACGCCAATGGGAGGACTTTGGGCCCCGACAAATTTAACGTGCATCAGCCCCGGCTACATGGCGGGTCTTTAGCGGCCAAGGACCGAACTCGCGACAGAACGAAAACCGCCGGCCACGAATCCGAAGCCATGACTGCTAGGCTACCGCGGCCACTAGCAAAAGAATAATATCATGTATATTGAAAATAAAATATAGTTAATTGTGCGTGCGCGTGCAGTTTATTACGAAACTGCCATGACGCTTCCCTGAAATGTTTCTCATATGAAGGAAAGACATTTCATTTTTGGTGACCATTTTGGTGACTTATTGAGAAATTCTGCGACATTGGCGATAAAACGAAGGCCCTCGAAAATTCTGGAATTTTGATGAAAACTCTTTTAGGTCGAAAGTTACGGATTTTCCCTGAATTTTGCCTGTGACGTCACACATGGCCGAAATGGCTACAAAAGGGACAGATGTGAAGTCAGAAGAGATTGATCCGGAAATCAATGGACGAAGTCTGTATTGGCTGAGCGAATCTATCGAAGAAACTGTCCAGAGTGTGGGACGAGTGGGTTTGCGGAGAACGGTGTATATCTGCTGAAGTATGTACGAAATATAATTGTGAAGATTTGTCCGTAGAGAAATCTGGAAAGGTGGTGAGCTGAGCGTTGTTAGAAGTACTGTGACTATTATTACAAATGCTGCCTTTGTTCCTGTATCTTTGTCACTAATCTGTACAATTGTTGTAGTACCTGTTTGTGCTGTTAATTTATACAAGTTTTGCTACATGTGTACGTCTTGTTCTGAACATTTGTGAATAAAGTGTCCTTTGCCGTTGAACTCTTATTTTAACTGTGATTTCGTGTGATTTGATTATACTCATGCGAGAACGGAGATAATTTTTGTAACATTGATGTCAAAAGTAGGTTTACGGAGTAAATATTTGCGACCAGAGCATGGAAGATAAATTTGAGAAGCCGTTTCCTTTAACGGCAGAGATTCAAACCGAGTGGAAAGCCGGATAAGAACGCTTGATGAGGATAGTAAAGGCCGGACAAACTGAATTGAAAACCAGAATGGACAGGTTGTATCCGGAAGCGCTTGGTGAAAGAAATGAAATCGGAGACGAAATCATGGCTTGAGGAACTGAATGCCGAAACTGATTCTAGTATTGATTCTTCGGAGATTACCAAGAATGGTATAAAAGAGTTCGAAAAATATTCTGCTGAAGAAACTAAAGTAGAAAAGGGAGTTACTTCGAAAGAGGATAAATGACAAAGAACCAGTAGAGGAGAAGAATGAAATTAGAGTGGTGATTCCCAAAGAAATGAGTGAAGCTTAAGAAACCAAGGCGGAAACTTATGAAACAGTTGAGGAAGAAGGTGCTTATGGTGCTTCAATTCAAGCTACAGTATTGACAGGAGTTACTGATGTAGAAGTACAGGATGTGCTCTTCTCTCCTACTTGGAATATAAGCTGCTGGTGGGGTCATGACCGAAGTCACAGAGAAATACAAGAATCCTTTGCTAGACCTCTCAGGTGTTCTCCACATGCTCAGATGGCCAGGTTGTTGTTGATGTCCAAATGTATGAGGTGAGCCGATGGACTGTAGCGGAGCTGTTCTTCGAGCGAAAGCTGCAATTGCCTTGTGATATCCTCTTAGAACGATTGAGGGATACGCCTTATTACATGAGTGGCTCAAGGGAACTTTCGTAAGGCGTATTCATGCTTGCTTGAGAGAGAAATAAACTGGTCAGCAAACGAATGAATTAGATGCAACGGAGAGTCCCGAGTCCGAGGCTTCAGCAGAACCTCGCAATGGTAGTGAGAAACGAAATGATGTTGTCTTCAGAGTTCAATGATCGCCTAACGCGAATCAAAAAGTCAGCCACTTCGATCGGCTAGTTCCATATCGGGCAACTGATCACAGTTGTATGGAGAGGGACTATCGGGACGCCAGTCTTTGAAGATGGTGAACAATGTTACAAACCTTCTGTGTCGTTTCCCTGCGACGTAACTCATATTAGGGAAAGAGACATCCACACAAATTTCGCCAATCAGCCAAAGTAAAGTTTAAACTATGACCCATTAACCTTGGCGACGAATTATTCGAATATTTTGGCTACTTAGAGAGGAACTTGGCAACTTTGGTGACACAACGGAGGTTCTAGAAAATATTGGAATCTTGGTTAGGACAAAAATTAAGGACTCTTCCTGAATTTTCCCTGTGACGTCATATCTGGCTGGAGTGGCTATAAATACGGAGATATGCAAGCGGAATAGTTTAATCGGAGAGTCAATTGGTGAGTGAGTGTAAAATTTACTGGCGCAAGAGCCAGATATGGCTATGCAGCGCCAAACAAGATTTAACTGTGGTCTAGACGTGAAGAAAGTGAAGAAAGAAATTGGTTGACAAGAAGAAGGGCCGGAAATAGAGAAGGATCGCTAGGATAACCCTGTGAGAGTTAATTGGAAGTGGTGGCATTAGCTGAGTCGATTTGACGAGGAATTGTCGGTAGCGTGGCTGAGTAAATCTGCAAGGAAGCGGCCTGTATCTGCAGCAAGCTCATTACATTCCCACGAGAACGTACGTAGACTCGCCTCACACGCTACTCCTACACGAGAACGGAGATAATTTCGTTACAATGTAGAGAAAAGGTCAAAAATAGGAATTCCAAAATTTCCTGGAAATGAGTCATATATTTTTTACTGAAAGTTACACTGGGCAAGTTATTAAAATTTATGTACAGTATGTGGGGCATACCAAAAAGGATACTCGGGAGCTCTCTTCCAAACTTAAGGTACCTAAGCGAATTCATTCAGAAGACACAGTTTATCCCAGAGGACATTTAAGGCGTTAGGGATCCATCCCTGACCTAGACAATTCGTTTCAATATACTTTGAAGTTTAATTTAGTTTTTATTAACGTCGCACTGGAAACAACACGAGGGCTATTGGCGATGGATCTCGTCATTTTGAACCTCGGTCAAGTGACGAGGACGATACCTGAGCTGGCACCTTCCTCTTCTAACTTCCACACCACGCCAAAGGGAGGACTTTGGACCCCAACAGTTTTAACGTGCATCAGCCCCGGCTATACGGCGGGTGTTTAGCGTCCAAGGATCGAACCCGCGACTGAACGAAAACCGCGGGCACGAATCTGAAACCTTGACCACTAGACTACCGCGGCTCAATTTACTTTGAAATGGTAGTATTGACAAATTCTATTTCATTCGAATATTTTCGGACGGCTTCTATTGACGTAATTTATCATTTTGTATTTTGAGATTCTGAGAATTTAGCTGGGTTTTTTTTCAATAAGAATTTGTTTTCGTTTTTTATCTCAAATTATCAGTATCACGTGACGTTTTGAGCAAAGCGAGCTGTCAAAACAAAAGGAAAAAAAAAGTAATAACGAAATAAAACAACAAGAAAAAGTGTTTTGCTTCGTTTGATTTATGCTACTCGGCATATTTATTTGTTCAATTTCGACTTTCTCTCTTGCTGTAACCGCAGAACATTCTACCCGACCGGTCGAGTGATAAACTCCACTTTAGCCTGAAATATAAACTTTTATAGCTTTCTTCTCTTTTTATCACTTCCCTTCTTTATTTTTAGGCATAACTTTAATGCTTCTTATCTCTCGTTTGTATTTTAAGACGAATGGGGTACATTTGGGGGCGGTAGAGTACTGGAAAAGAGGTAGATTGTGCAGCAACTATTTGGTAGATTGTAACTGTTTATAAACGTCGTTCTAAGAAGTGCCACGAGGGCTATTGGCAACGAACCTCGTAATTTTGAACCTCGGTAAGTGACGAGGGCCACAACAGAGCTTGCACCTCTCACTCCAAACTTCCGCACCACATCGCGAGGACTTGGGACCTCGACCAGATTCAACATGTGTCAGGTCCGCTACACTGCGGGTCTTTTGTGGCATCAGAACTCATATCTACAACTCGACGAAAACAATGTCGGCTGCGAGTCCGCGACCATGACCACTAGGCTATCGCGGTCACAGAATCAAAAGAAGAGAAAAATTTTAAAATTAGGAGGAAAACTTACAAACAATTTTTGCATCATACAAAAATATAAAAAAAAAGGGGAAAAAATTAATTACAAAAACTTAGAACAAAAGAAAGAAAAAAAATTAAGTTTCAAAACAATTCATACACGGAAAAAATACCTGAAAAAGTACTTGACATATAAAAATAGCAAGATAAAACTGAAATTTTAGTTTAGTTTTTATTAACGTCGCACTAGAAGCAACACGAGGACTATTGGCGACGGACCTCGTCATTTTGAACCACGGTCATGTGACGAGGACGACACCTGAGCTGGCACATCCCCCTCTCCTAACATCCACACCACGCCAACGGGAGAACTTTGGGCCCCGACAGATTTAACGTGCATCAGCCCCGGCTACACGGCGGGTCTTTGGCGGCCAAGGATCGAACCCGCGACTCAACGAAAACCTCCGGGCTCGAGTCTAAGACCTTGACCACTAGGCTACCGCGGCCCCAATAAAATTGAAATAGTTTGTAATGAGATATCTGAGATTGAAGCAATTTTAGTACACCTGTGCTTCCCCTTCAAAGTTTAATTTCAGGGATATTATTACAAAAAGTTATTTTTATTCAAAATACGAACGCGTCAAAGGATTTTTATTTTGACCTTCATTGCGAAGTATTATGTGTGCATTTATTGCCTCATTGCATTTACTTGAGAAATTAATCAATACATTGCGACTAAAACAATGGGTGATTAGTATATTCAAATTAAAGAATCTTTGGCCATCGTCCGTGCTTGTACATCCGCTTCATTTCTTTTCGAAACTAATTCCATTTGCAAGAGTTAATAGATTTCGCGACATCCCATGCCTTAAAAAATCGTTATGCAATTGTAACTGGGTTCACATTTCAGCAACTCGAGGAAGAAAGCGATACATTCTAATACAATCCAGTCGACTTCGAATAATTAATGTTTCCTCATTTATACTGTTTTTCTAAGAATAATTTAATCGTGAAAAGATTTTTTTCATAGGTTTTGTGTGTGTGTGGATTGCATTTCAGTCATTTCTTCATTATCTATAATTTCAATTCGGTTGTTTAGTATTTGAGTAATAAAAAAGACTGCTTTTGAATTTTAAAGTAATTTTGCTACGTTGAGTGAGTGAGTGAATGTAAAGTTTATTGGCGCAAGAGCCAGATATGGCTATGCTGCGCCAAACATGATTAAACTGTGGTCTAGACGTGAAGTTGAAAAAAGGTAAAAATGGTTGACAAGAAGGAGGGTCGAAAATAGAGAAGGATCGCTAGGGTATCCCGGGAGAGCGTCACCCGTGTTTACCAAAGACAGTAAACCCCATGGGAAAGAAAAAGATCACTAAGGTGCCTCGGGGTCATGATGCCCGTACTAACCTGAAGAAGGCAAGTCCCTGAGGTCCCCTGATACAATCACCAGGGGCAGGGTGCCCGGCTATACCCCCAGACGCTGGATACCCATTTGAATCGCCTCTTACGACATGCATGAGCAACAGTGGGACTATTCTGTCATTCCCGGTTACCACACGGGTCTTTGCTACGTTGAACAAGGAACTAATAAAAATCGAATATTTTTCTTTTCTACAATAAATTAATCGTTCTTTAAAGAGTAAAAATATTTTGTTTCGAAGGCTTTATGCTACGAGTTAAGGAAAAAAAAAATCGACGTAGAAATACTTTGAATTTTTGGGATTTCCTTAATTAGAATTATAAATGTGAATGAGTGAGTGAATGTGAAGGTTATTGGAGCAAGAGCCAGAATTGGCTATGCTGCGCCAAACAAGATTTAACTGCGGTCCAGAAGTGAAAAAATTGAAAAAAAAAAAAAAAAAAAAAAAATTGGTCGACAAGAAGGAGGGTCGAAAATAGAGAAGGATCGCTAGGGTAACCCGTGTTTACCAAAGACAGTAAACCCTATAGGAAAGAAAAAGATCACAAGGGTGCCTCGGAATCATCATGATGTCAGGGGCAGGGTGCCCGGCTATACCCCCAGACACTGGGTACCCATTTCAGTTGCCTCTTACGACAAGCATGAGCTGCAGTGGGACTATTCTGTCATACCCGGTCACCACAAGAGTCTTAGAATTATAGAAGATTTTTCGGTACATATACTTACATTAGAACTGATTAGAAATTTAGAATTCTACTTGTAATTCGAATGAAAAAACGGTTGATTTCGGAAGCCAAACTTTTCAGATTTTTTTTTTATTTAAAATATCTTTTTAACATTAAAGGCATTGTTTTTTTTAAAAAAAGAAATTGGAATGAGACACTTTAATTGTTGAACTCTTATTTGTATTGAATTTTTCCTAAAATAAGAAACTTTTTCAAAATCTCGAGATAGTATATTGCTTCTGTTTTTGAGTAGAACATAATCAGGTCACGAAAATGAGGTACGACTTTCAGTAGCAATAGGACTTATTACACGATTCAATCGATTGTTGTTGGCGTGTCTCTCTTAGAAGCAACACCAGGGTTGCTGGCAGCGGACCTCGTCCTTTTGAACCTCGGTCAAGTGACGACGACGGCACTTGAGCCCCTCCAAACTTCCTACGTCAGGAAGACTTAGGCCTCGACAGATTTTTCGTGCATTAGTCCTGCTTCACAGATATGAAGTGGTATCCGGACTTGACGAAAACAACGTCGGCCGGGAATTTGCGACCATGACCAACAGGCTACTGCAACCACATCGTTGATGTGCGTTGAATCGGGTCTCCAAGTCTTTCAAATATTATTGTGGGGGAGGTACCAGCTCAGTTATCGTCACTTGATGGAGGTTCAGAATTACGAGTGTGAGAGAGTGATGAAGTTTTACGGCGCAAAAGCCAGATATGGCCTTTCTTTGCCAAACAAAGTGGAATTGGGATGAACACGCTTGAAAAAATTGCAAAATAAATAAAAATGGGTCGATAAGATAAAGGTTAGAAAACGGAGAGGGATTGTCATGGTACCCCGGAGACGCGTCACCAGTATTTAACCAAAAACAGTTAATCCCATGTGAAAGGAAAAAGAAAACTATAGTGCGCCTTGGGTGAGTTATACCCGTTCTTGCCTTGAAGAAGATAAGCCCCTGAGGGCGTCGAAATTACGAGTCTGTCGCCATTAATCTTCGTGCTGCTTGTGTGCGCGACGTTAAAAAACAACAAATCCTTTGAAAACCCGCGGATTTTCCACCCGTGTAGAAACAGGTTTTGATATAGTATAAAGACTCATTTTTAACACTACCTTCGGACCTTAAAGGACACTCTATTTTGAAATAGAATTTTTCTATGAAAAAAATGTGTGTTTAAAGACAAAAAAAAAAAAAAAACAGTATTTATAAAAATTTTCATCTCTTTGGTAAACGCATAAAATTTCATTTTTCGGGAAATATTATTTTTCTGTATGTGCGTGTTAATTCATTTTGATTTATCGTATACTTCTGAGTGAGTGAATGAATGAATGTAAAGTCTATTGGCGCAAGAGCCAGATATGGCTATGCTGCGCCAAACAAGATTTAACTGTGGTTTAGACATGAAGATATCGAAGAAAAGATAAAAATTGGTTGACAAGGAGGGTCGAAAATAGAGAAGAATCGCTATGGTAACCCGGGGCACGTCACTCGTGTTTAACAAAGACAGTAAACCCTTTGAAAAAGATAGGAAAAAAATCACTATGGTGCCTCGGGGCCATGATGCCCGTACTTATCTGAAGAAGGCAAGTCCTTGAAGTCCGTATATTTTGAATATAAACCGATTTGTGCACAAGTTAGGAGTGCGGATTACCCACCCCCCCTTTTTTTTTTCTTTTAAAAAAAAAAATTATCCAAAATTCAAAACCTTTACAAAGCCGAAATGAAGAAACACAACTTTATATTCTTTGTTAACGACGCATTTAGAAGCGACACGAGGGCTATTGGCGACGATCCTTGTAGTTCCGAGTCTGACTAAAGTGCCGAGGATGTAACCTTAGCTGGCATCTGACTTTTCAAGCCTCACGAGGAGTTATCTTCTTTTGGCTATTGGGAACATTGGGAACATCACGACCCCAAGACACCCCAGTGATCTTTCTTTCCCATGTGGTTTACTGTTTTTGATAAATACGGTAACGCACGCCTGGGATACCTTAATGATCCGTCTGTAGTTTCGACTCTTCTTATCGGTGAATTTGTTTATCTATTTTTCATACTTTTTCAAACGTCTAGACCACAGTTACACCTTGTTATTAGCAACATAGCCACATCTGGCTCTTGCCCCATTAAATTCCACCATCATTCACCCACTTTCTAAGCTTGAAACACCTCGCCAACGCGAGGAATTGGAAATCGATAATCGCAGCATAGCCAAATCTGGCACAATGAACCAAATCTGGTGACAATGCAGTAATACAAACACTTTCGAAAACAAGTTATTTTCATTAAAAGGAGGATCATTTTACTTAGAATTAATTTCATCATGAACATAAGATGCATCAACTAAACTCATAAAAACGTGTCCTGTTTGGCGATTTATCGTTTGCACTAGGTTGATGGAAATTTACTTAAGTTATGTGTGAGTGTTTTGCAAAGTATTGGGGATCCATGTATAAGCTTAACCCCATTGTTTATCCCAGTAGAAGTTCCAAAAATTCTCCGCTTATATACATGGACACATACGGTATTTAATTAAAGATATATTATTAATATATTAAAAAAATACAATACCAAAGTTTATCATTCAGTTCGAAACATTTTTAACTCCTTCGAATGTGCATTTTCATTCTTATAAGATAATAATGAGTTATTCTATTGTCTCTAAAAGGAATAAGCGTAGTAGAGTAAAATATTTTGCTGAGAACTGAAAAAAAAAATTCTTTATCGTGGCCCTTTTCTCCTTTTAATTTACTCGTAAACGGGTTGAGTTCACAATAATCTAAAGTCTGCGGAACGAAGAGAAACTATGCAGAACCAAATAGAAACATTGAAATAGCAATTCGTTGCAATGTAAACGAGGCAATTTAGCATTTTGCTGAAAATCTCATTAGATCTTTCACTTGTCAAAGAGAGGTCTCCGAAAGTCCCTAGTATAAATAATTTTCCATCATTTATAGTAAATGACAATTTACAGATTTGTATTTGAAATACTATCTCTGCTTTTGAATATATTGCTTATTTGTAACATGTTTATCAGCCACCTAAGGGGCTATTGTTTTAGATGGATCCCTTTTCAATTTTTATTCTTTGCTTCAATTTTAATTACATGTAGCTGATATAATATTCAATTTAATAATTTATCGTTTCCCTTAATTTCAATATCGGAAAAGCCTACTATTGTCCATTTCTCAATATTTAATTGTTTGCATTAATTCTTATATATATATATAAGAATACAATTGAGTAATTTAATAATAATTGTAAGAAAAGCGCACCTTGGGAGGCTAAATCTGTTCTTTGCAAAACTTTGCAAATACCTTTTTTTTTATTATTTCATTTAATTTTTGTCATGTCAAATGTTAAAGTCTCTTTAAAGTGTAACTATTCAAACTCATCTCAAATTAAAGAATTTTTTATACGTTCACAGAACAGTGATTGAAGAGATAATATTTTTCTTGAATGAAATAATTCATAGAAAGAAATTCAGACGTACGTCTTTTGATCATGGAATAATTCAGAATTTTTCCTTCATGATAGATATTAATTTATTACTAATAAACCGTTTTACGTCAAATAGTTTTTCAAAAGAAAACATTTGCGTAGTTTTATTTTCGTAAGAAAATCGTACTTTTTCTACAAAACATACTTCATTGAATGTGACTTTTGATTGATTGATAGTTTTATTAGTATCGAGTTTAGTTTAGATTTTATTAACGTCGCACTAAAAGCAACACGAGGGCTATTGGCGACGGACTTCGTCATTTTGAACCACGGTCAAGTGACGAGGACGACACCTGAGCTGGCACCCCCCTCTCCTAACATCCACACCACGCCAAAGGGAGGACTTTGGGCCCCAAACAGATTCAACGTGCATCAGCCCCGGCTACACGGTGGGTCTTTGGCGGCCAAGGATAGAATCCGCGACTGAACGAAAAACGCTGGTTGCGAGTCCACGACCTTGACCACTAGGCTACTGCGGCCCTTTATTAGTATCGAACTGAGTAGAAACACGAGGCTATTGGCGACGGACCTCGTCATTTTGAACCTCGGTCAAGTGATGAGGACGACACCTGAGCTTCCCTTTTCAAATTGTCACATCATATCATGGAGAGGAATTGGCACCTCCACCAGATTGAACGTGCATAAGCCCCGTTACCCGGCAGATCCTTAATGGCATCGGTTCGAACCCACGACTCAAAACAACGCCAGCTACGAGTCTGCCACCATGAACATTTGGCTCCCACGGCCACGCACTGAATGGGACTGTGGCGTAAGGGAGCCAAATCTGGCCAGTTCATTTAAACAGACGTAAATGATGATGTTTTAATGGCGTAAATGTCAGACATGCACCAAACATGATGCAAGTGTGATCTAGACTTTTCAGAGACGTTGAAACAAGGTGGTTGGCAAGAAGGAGGGTAGAGAATAGTACAAGATCGCTAAGGTATCCCGGAGAGCATCATCCGTGTTTACCCAAGACAGTTGCACCAGGGAACGAAAAAAAGTTCATTAGGGTACTTCTTGGTCATGAATCCCATATTTAACTAAAGTAGATAAGCCTCTACCTCTCCTAAAGGGAAAAAACATTTCCTATTTTCCTCAGCTATACTTTTCGCAGATGCAATGAATAGCTACGGGAAATATGTGGTTGTATAGGTTACATATGCTTTTTTTTTAAAAAAATAATAACACCTTGACATTTATTTTTAATCATACAATGTTGCATTCAGATTCAGTCCCAATAACACCAATCGTTTGGTGACATTTAGCGTTTTGAGAAAATGGTCGACGGAATTTTACATAAGTACCCAAAAGAAACAATATATGTAAGGATAAATAAATAATGAATTACAAGTTTTCTTATAAAATCGTTTTACACCTATGAGATAGCTAATGAAAATGATAGGAAACATAAGCAGTAGTGCTTCTCTGTAATAGTAAGTAAAAATGAGAATGAATAATCTTTATCTTTTGCTAATATGATGTGCAGTGATACAAAGAACATATTTTTTCCGATACCTTCCGTTTAGATACCAAGAAATTTAAAAGTAAACAAAAAGAAATGAAACTAGTTCCTAAGTTTTTTTTTCCCTAAGAGAATGTACTGTTATGTTCAAAGTCCTAAGATATTGAATATAATAACTATTCTGCTAAAAATAATAATAATGTTATAACTGATAATTATCACGATTAAATATTTTGGTTTCATTCGGTTAATGTCGCACCAGTAGCAACACGAGGGCTATTGGCGACGGACCTCCCAATTTTGAGTCCCGGTCAAGTGACGAGGGCGGCAGTTGAGTTGCCCTCCTCACCTAACTTCCACACCACTCCAATGGGAGCACTTTGAGCCTCCACAGATTCAACATGTATCAGCTCCAGCTACACGAATGCCTCGACGAACAACACCGGCCGCGAGCCCGCGACAATGACCACTAGGTTAACGCGGCCATAACTATTATATCATTGATGAGGATTGTGATAATAATTTATTGAATATTTGTAACGTGTACAGTAAGAAATCATCAGAATATTGAATTGATAAAATCAGATATATCTTGATATTGTCTAGCAATATGCTGTTTTAAAAGAATAGAATTTAAGTGATCCCAGCACCCTTAAACGTCCAATTTCCTATTTTTCAAAAAATATATTTGCTATAGTCCCAACTTTTCTGAACATTTTAGTGCCAAAAGTTTAACTACTTTACCATAACTTCAAGAGTTATCGAGAAAAAAATAGTTTTTTGTTTATTTTTCAATTTAATTTTTTTTTTTTTTTAAAAAAAAAAAAAAAAAAAAAAATTGTACCATGATTTTTCAAAAACAATTCCACGCATGAATATTTATTATACTTTTCTTTAAAATTTCATAATTTTCGAAATAATAGTGTTTAAAGAAATCCCTAAATTCTTATAGAAGTATGTACAAATTCCAAACTGAACATTTTGAACCATACAACATAATTTTTGTAAATTTTGATCTATGATGTACATTAAAATCCTGTGCGAAGTAAAATATTGATTTCCGTTATTTCGGAAAAGTGCACAATTTATTTTTCTTAAAATCATTTTAAATTTTTTTTTAAAATTACAGGAAAAGATGTAGATTAATGCAAAGATACATGAATATTATATGGTGAAAGTGTCAAATTTCTGCTATGTTTCATCGGCATGTTATATTGCTTTGACATATGTTTTTTCGTGTATACAAATACTAGTTACTGTAATTTACGGTTCTAAGCAAGCTGACACTTCATTCGAGAAATCTTAAATAAAATAGAGCTAAATTATCGTTGTGAGATTTCAGACTCAAATACTTGATATTAGTTAATAAACGCAGTGAATTCAAAACAAATCGGATTTATTTTAGGGAACGTTTGTCATATTAATGTATACGGAAGACTTAGTTCCTTATCGGCAAATATTTGTTTTCAAAAAATTTATAAATACTCACCTGGGATTCAAAACAATGTAAACATTGGGTCAGCATCTGTGGGCGACTCCTTGTTAGTGACATTTCTGTTAGATGTGCAATATTTCAATCAATTATACATTTTTTAAAAAACTATTTGTTATTTCCCATCAAAAATCGAATTCGAAAAGAAGCGAAAAATTCTCTCCAATACACAACCGTTCTTCCGAAACTAAAATAAGACAGTTATGGTTACGCTAGTCTAGAAAGAAAATGGGAAAAACCTTTCTCCGAAAAAAAAAAAAAAAACTTCAGCTCTATTAGATGTATTTTTTGTTTTTGATTTCTTTTCCAGAGTACTACTTTTCATTTTGATTTCATAGATAAACTAGTTGCAGAGTGCGCGATGAAAGTAATCAAGTACTTTCGATAGTTTGAAGGGTTGTTTGAGATTTACTTCAACGTAATATCTTCTCCAAGCGATACAAAATAAAAAAATAACAATATATCTTATATTCGGAGTTGTCCTTATTGAAAGATCCCATTTTTTTTTTTTTTTTTATTATTATTATTAGCCTACCGAAGGACGTTTTAGTCAACGACCAATGGTCCTCCGAGCACTTTTCGAAATAAACTGCTTTCTGAATAACTTTTCTGGTCAAAATGAATGAATGAGGAAGGGGGTGAATGAATGGATCTGTGCCTGAGTAAAAGAATGAATGAGTGAGTGAGTGAATAAATGGAAAAATAAGATTTCTGTTCCGTTGGGTGGTCGCTGTAGCCTAGCGGTCACGGACTCGCTGCCGGCGGTTTGTGTAGAGTCGTAGGTTCGAGCCTTGATGCCGCTTAAGACCCGTCGTGTAACCCGGGCTGATGCACGTTAAATCTGTTGGGGTCCCAAGTCCTCCCGTTGCAGTGGTGAGAAGTTTGGAGATGGAGGTGCTAGCTCAGGTGTCGTCCTCGTCTCTTGACAGAGGCTCAAAATTACGAGGTCCGTCTCAATTGCCATCGCATTGCTTTTCAGTACGACGTTCATGTACAATAACAAAATAACATTGAGTCCCGATGGTCCTAATGACCCACCGTGTAGCGGAGCCGAAGCATGGTAAATCTGTAGGAGTCCCAAGTCTTCCCGTGGTGTGGTGTGGAAGTTTGAAGAGTTGGGGGAATGAATGAATCGTCAAGGTGTCATTCATCGCTCAGGTGTCGTCCTTGTCACTTGACCGAGGTTATAAATAACGAGGTATGTTACCAGTATTCTTCGTGTTGCTTCTGAGTGGGACGTCATCAAACAATTAATCAGTCAACACAGTGTTATGATAGGATTGATAATTAAATTTTAGTTTAAACTTCAGGATTATAAAAATTGGCGATCGCGAGTTCACCGCTGGCGATGCTTCACTCGAATCTCGCGTCTGAGCCTTAATGACAATAAAGATCTGCCGTGTTCATGGGCTGACGTACGCTAAGTCTGTCGGGGTTCAAAGTCCTAACGATTAGAACCCATTACGTATCGTTTACAAGTCCTTCACTCTACCAACCAGGGTATTGCAGCCCTAAGGCAACAATCGAGGAACTTTTATATTTGATACGCATGAACATACCCTTTTACATGAGAATTTTTAAATAAAAGAATGCTTTCGTATTCAAAATGCTCCTTATGCGTTAAAGCTAAATATTTTACAATCAGATTTTTTTTTTATTGCATAACAAAACGAGTCCGAAATGAATTTTAGATTATTTTGATGATATATTTAAAAATTCCATTATAGGAAAAGGTATTGGAAGTGTAAAGTGTTCTTTTGGGGGGGAAAATATAAGAATAAATTTTATGAAAATATTCCGCTAAATTTTTAATCGGAAGAAGCAATTTACATTCATATTAAAATAAAAAGAGGGAAAATTGTAACTATCGAAAAAGTTATGAATGTTCTTTCAAAACTGTTTGGTGTGTGTTGATAGAAACAGATAAAAAGAGATAATTCATACAAAAATTGGAGAATGTTAAAAAAATTAAACCTTTTCACATTATGGACTTAAGCATCAAGTAATTTTCAGCAACGAGATTGACACCTGAATTGGAACTTTGATATTTATATCCACAACACACCATTGTAGTAAGAAATAGTAACTTACTGAATGCTCAGTTCTTGTTAGAACTCGTTAATTTTGGTTGAATGTACAGTCGTCAGAGAAATTAAAAGGACACTCTTGTTAACTTTTTCAATGCCGCTGAACTCATTTGGTATCACTCAAAGAGAACTAGTTAATGATATTAAAGGATTAATTAATTAACTAAATGAATTGATATTCTGAAGTAACTCCTCAATAAAGTAAATTCTAGTGACCTTTAATGAATCCCTGTATATGTAAATACAGACGGCAAAGCATATGCAGGCTTGCTAGCAAATAAAGCATGAAATATGAACCAAGCTGCTCCTTCCATCCCAGCCTCGGTAGCCTAGAAGTCATGGTCGCGGATTCGCGGTCGCCGTTAATTACGTCGAGTCGTGGGTTCAAGCCCTGATGCCACAAAAGACTAGTTGTGTGGGGAGCTGATCCATGTTATATATGGTTGTGGTCCCAAGTTCTCCTGTTGGCATGGTGTGGAAGTTTCGAGAGGAAAGTGCCAACTCAAATGACATCCTCTCCACTTGACCTAGGTTCAAAATTATGTGACCATCTCCAATAGCCTTCGTTTTGCTTTGATAGATACTTTATGAAATTTGGGAGTTAAAAGTTACGTGGAAATTTTACAATATCCATAGTATATAACCTATTTTCTTATCTAAAGCCTTAATTCTGTAGGTAATTTTCCTATAAATATTAGTATCTTTAATAAAAATATTATTATTATTAACAAGATGTTTTTTAGTCGTCATATTACCATAGAGGTTTTTTTTTTTTTTTGCAAACAGTAGCATAATTATCTAGGACTTCATCAATTAACAACTTACGAACACATCCTCTAAATTTTTATAGAAATTTTTAGATATCTAAGTTTATTGTTCTTTAAAAATTCAAATATTTAATCTCTTCATAAATACATTAATAACATTTTAAAAGCTTCGAGAGGTAATTACAGTTCATAGCCAAATTAGTTAAAAAATTGCCAATGTCTTTATTAATTTTTTCTTAATACAATTAGTATTGTTAGAATCTATAAATCAATCTAACTTAACTGTACCTAAAAAAACTCATAATATCTCTAAAATTTAATCCTTAACAATAATCGGATGACGTGTAATCCCATGTTGGCATTCTTCATTTATATATTCTTCATAACCCTTACAATTACAAACATACTTGCTCTGCAATTATTTACAATTATTATAATTATAAATCAATCGTCCCATATTTTTTTTTAAATTTAAAAGTTTTTATAACATTAATGTTATTAAAAGGAATTAATTTGTTGTGCTTTTTAAGAATATTGTTACAATTCATTTTATCAAAGGATTTAATCATAAATCTGATTCTGTAATGTTCTATTTTTATTAGCATTATTACTAGCACCAAATTTACATTCATGAACTAAAAATTTACTTATATCCCCCCCAAAAAAGTTAAGTAATACATATATATATATATATATATATATATGTGGGAATTGTCCCGCTGCACTACAGCAGCGCCACCTTCAATTTAGATTAGATGGTTAGATCTCGAGGTGTAAGCACGCAGGAATGCGTGTCCGTCTTTTTCTTTAATTTTTCATATGTAAATAAACATTTTTCCTCCTTAAATGAGCGTGGTTCTTGACAATATACCGACGCCAACCTCCACAATGGGGGCTCGGGCTCGGCAAATGAACCACTGTTTAAAGTTAAATTAAAATTTAAAATGAAATCTTGCAACTAGAACGCGAACAGGCTAACGGTTTGGCTGACGCCCAAAAAATGGACGCTAGTGTGCAGACTACGTTGGAAGTAATTTTGTCGGAGTACAGACGGTACTTGAAAGTTTAGGACTTGTGAATATAAATAGTGCAGACGGCACTTACATCACTACCAAGTTACGAAAAATCCATAATTTGTGCGAAACTGGAAGTGCAGACGGCACTTATTGTTGTGCCACCATTCCGTTGGACTTGTTGCAGAATTTAAAAAAAAATCAACTCAAAAAGAATAATAACAGACGGTTTATGTTTTGTTACCTAATTGGATATACCATTGTTGGATATACTACGGCGATCGAGAAGCGGCAGCGTTGATTCGAACCCTGGACCAAGGGATCCGAAGTTGACGGGCCTACCAATCAAGCCGAAAAGATATCTCATCGGGCTGGTTGAGTAAGGCCTTTTAACTTCTAAGAGAGTCGCTGCAATACTCCCCCTCCAGTATCATCGTGATGATACGAAGAGATTGTACAGAAGCTTGTTTTTCGATTTTGTCAGCCATTACTGCAATTGATTGCAATTGTTATACATCCCCTCCCTGAGTCATCGGCTATCTCGTGTTGAGTGGCGGGTCTCGTCGACACGTGCGCCAGAGCCGGGATATACAGAGGCAAGTATTTTTTGCGTCGGGGCTTATGCAATCAGTAGGTATAGGCTGTGCTGCCATCTAGTGTTCATGTCCTGAGTCACCACTACGGCGATCGGTATAGGACGGCGATCGAGAAGCGGCAGCGTTGATTCGAACCCTGGACCAAGGGGTCCGAAGTTGACGGGCCTACCAATCAAGCCGAAAAGATATCTCATCGGGCTGGTTGAGTAAGGCCTTTTAACTTCTAAGAGAGTCGCTGCAATACCACTGCTGAAAAGAGGGGTATAAGTACCTCCTCTCTTTACCTTTCAATTTATATGTGAAAATAAGTTTTATTCAGTGACTGTGCTACTTGAACTATATAAAGATGATCACCCTTAATGATATTCCTGTTGTGTCAAATTTTCTTAAAAGAGGAAATATTAAAACAATTTAGTTGTTAAACAGTATATTATTTAACGATGCATTTGATCGTAATTCAAGAAAAAAATTGAGAAGTTTTTCCTCATTTCCCAATGATTTCAATGTTGAAGATCGTAAGAAATTAGTATTCGATTCTTTTTCTTTAAATGATTTGGTTTGTGTAATAAATGTGTTAGGTCTGGATACTAACGGTTGTAAAGAAGAACTCCTTAATAGACTTTTTCAATCTTTATCGAATCTAAATGAATTGCAAGCTTTAAACTGTAAATCTTTAAACAGCGACTCTGAAATTTCTGATGACGAAGCAGAAAAAAGTCCTACTTCATTTTTTTCCCCCTACTGTGATGTCTCCGGCTTTGAATCATAACATGTCTGCTAATACTTTCGACCTTACCCTTTATTTTGTTTTGAAAGATCTCGGAAATTCACATCGAAAGTTTACTGGTTCTGATTCATATGATATAAAGTGTTTTATTTAAGACTGCGAGGAATCTTTTCTTTTTTTCCCATCGTTGAATGAACAGCAAAAAATAATATTCGCTAAAACTTTGATTGAAGGTCAGGCAAAGAGTTTTTTATATACGCAACGTAATCTTACCACATGGTTTTCATTTAAAAATGCTTTATTAGAAGAATTCCGTCATCAATTAAATTCTGCTGAGATTCATAGACAGTTAAGTAGACGTAAATTACGTCAAAACGAATCCCTTTTCGAATATTTTATGGCAATTCCAGAACTTGCAAGTACTTCCAGTGAAATTATTGATGAATCTTCATTATTTGAATACTGTATAAACGGCATACATGATTTCCCATCAAATAAAGCTATTTTATACGGTGCTAAATCTATTCCAGAATTTAAAGAGAAACTTCGTATTTATGAAAAAATAGTCAGTGATAAAAATAAAAAACCCTTTCCAAGAACAAATTCTCAATTCAGTCAAGGACGCGGCATGAACTCAAAACATAATTTTCATAGGTCTGAAATCCAAAATGATAATGCACATAATAAACCCAAAACTTGATTTAATTGTAATATGTCTGGTCATATTTCTCGTTTCTGTCCCGACAAACATAAAGGTTTAAAATGTAGTGTTTGTAAAAGTTTTGGTCATATTTCTGCAAAGTGTACTAATAAACTTATTCCAAATCGAACTGATAATGCTGTGTCAACTGTAAATAATTCTCCTCCTTTGATATATAAAACTGTTACTATTAATGATAATTCATTTACTGCATTAGTAGATACTGGTAGTCAGAAAACAATTCTAACGAAAAATACATATAAAAAAATCGGTTCACCACCTTTAACTACTTTTCATGGATCTCTTACAGCTTTTAGTAATGGACACATTACACCAATCGGTAGCTGTATACAAGAACTTACAATAGATAATCAGAAATTTATCACCAACTTTTGTGTTGTTAATAATGACACTATGACGTCAGATGCTATTATTGGCATGGATATTTTAGCACAGGCCGAAATAAAAATCTACACAGACGGTGTTAGATTAACAAAAATTTCGAATACTGAAACGGAAAATACCGAACAATTTTCGATCACTAACATCTCAACAAATGATAAATTAGAACTTGAAATCGGATCAGATGTCACAAAAGTTCAACGAAACATTCTTCATAATTTGGTTTCAAGCTATAAGCCAAATAAGACTGAAACTACTGATATTCAGATGTCTATTAATTTAAAGAATGATACACCAATAACTCATAAACCACGACGATTACCTTTTGTTGAAAGAAAAACTGTAGATGACCAAGTGAAGAAATGGTTGGCTGAAGGTATTGTTGAGCCATGCTCTTCTGATTTTTCTAGCCAAGTAGTTGTTGTCAGGAAAAAAGACGGATCCCCGAGAGTTTGTATCGATTATAGAAAACTTAATAAAAACATTGTAAAAGATAATTATCCCTTACCATTAATAGATGATCTGCTTGATAACCTTCAAGATGCAAATACGTTCAGTACAATTGATCTACGTAACGCCTTTTTTCATTTAGGAATAGAACCAAATAGCCGACGATATACATCATTTGTTACACATAATGGACAATTTCAGTTTCTACGTGCTCCTTTCGGTCTTTGTACATCACCAACAGTGTTTCAGCGGTACATAAACACAATATTTAAGGATTTGATTATTAAAGGTCATGTTTTAATTTACATGGACGATGTCTTTATAAAATCTAAAAATACTGAAGAAGGTCTCGAAAGACTTGCAACAGTGTTTTCACTCGTTTCCTCTTACGGCTTAGACATAAATTTTCAAAAATGCAAATTTTTAAGTAAACAAATAGAACTTCTTGGTCATGTTATCAAAAATGGTAAATTGTACCCGTCACCACAAAAAATCAAAACTGTTATTAATTTCCCTGAACCGAAATGCCAAAAGGACTTACAATCTTTTCTTGGTCTTGCTGGATATTTTCGGAAATTCATTTTAAATTTCTCCATCATTGCACATCCTCTAACAGAACTTCTGAAGAAAAATCGTGAATTTAAATTTGCTGATAGAGAAATACAAGCATTCAATTGTCTCAAACAATGTTTATCCTCTCCACCTGTTCTAAACATTTACAATCAGAACGCTGATACCGAAATTCATTGTGATGCTAGTATTCATGGTTATGGATGTATTTTACTCCAAAAATCAATGACTGATAATGCGCTCCACCCAATATATTTTATGAGTAAGAAAACGACAGACGCCGAAACAAAATATAGCAGCTATGAACTTGAAGTTTTAGCTATTGTCCAAGCATTAAAAAAGTTTAGAGTTTACTTATTAGGCAAACATTTCAAAATAGTTACTGACTGCAACGTTTTCGCAATGACTCTAAAGAAAAAAGATTTGTGTACTCGAATAGCGCGATGGGCATTGCAACTACAAGATTTTGATTATGAAATAGAACATCGCTCTGGTTCCAAAATGAATCATGTAGACGCACTAAGTAGATACCCAGTTATGGTCGTACAAGACAGTCTCGTAGCAAAAATCAAAACTGCTCAAGAACAAGACACTGAAATCCAAACTATCAGAGAACTTTTAAAAATTAAACCGTACAAAGATTACCTTCTGAAATCCGATATACTCTACAAGTTTGTAGATGGTGAAGAACTACTCGTTGTTCCTAAAAATATGCAGAATGACATTATACGCAGCTCTCACGAGCGTGGACACTATGCTTCTAAAAGAACAGAAGAAGCACTCAAGCATCAATTCTATATCTCTAAAGTTAAAGAAAAAATAGACTGTTTAATTCAAAATTGTGTTCCATGTATTTTGGTTAATCGCAAACGTGGCAAACAAGATGATCTACTACATCCTATCGAAAAAGAAGCCATTCCTCTACACACATATCATGTTGATCATTTAGGCCCATTTCCTACTACAAATAAGAATTATAAACATATTTTTGCCGTCATTGACTCCTTCACAAAATTTGTATGGCTTTACCCAACGAAGTCAACAGATGCTGCAGAAGTTATTGCAAAGTTAGAAAATCAAAAATACATATTTGGCAATCCATCTCGAATTATTTCTGATCGTGGTACCGCATTCACTTCTAAACAGTTTCAAGATTATTGCAGTACCGAAAATATTGAACATTTCCCAATCACCACCGGATTACCTAGAGCAAATGGACAAGTAGAACGTTTAAATTCTACAATCGAAACAGTTATATCTAAACTTACCATAGACAACCCAGAAAAATGGTTTAGGCACGTCAAAGAAGTCCAAAGAGTTATAAATTCAACATTTCAACGAAGCATTCAAACAACTCCCTTCGAATTACTGTTTGGTACTAAAATGAAGACGCCACAAGATCTCAATATCACAAATTTACTTAATGAAGAAATCCAAGCTAATTTTGTCAACAACCGTGACGAGTTAAGGAAAAAAGCTAAACAACAAATCCTGAAAGTTCAAGATGAAAATAGAAGAAATTACAACCTCCGGCTAAAACCAGCAACTATTTTCAAGCTTCATGATCTTGTCGCCATCAAACGTACTCAAATAGGACCAGGACTCAAACTAAAACCCAAATATTTAGGTCCATACAAGATAACGAAAATCAAACCGAACGACACTTACGATGTTCAAAAGTGTGGTTTTTTTGAAGGTCCAGCGAAAACTAGTACTTGTGCTGAATATCTCAAGCATTGGACTAATGATGCTATTACCTGATGAACTAATGAAATGACATTTTCATTCGAACTTTGAAAAGACATTTTTTTTCTTCCTTATTATTTTTTTTTATATTATAGAGTGAATTTCATTTTTTTTCTTCATTATTTTGTGTTTTTCTAGTGTATTAATTTTTCTTTTCAATTTTTCAGATATTGTGAATTAGCTTAAATTTTTTGAATTTTCCTAATTGTTAATATTCAACCATAGATTAATCAACTTTTAAGTGAATATGTTCTTTAATTTTCAATTGTGTTATTATTTTGTTAATATTTTATGCATATATATTATTGTTTTAATTATACCTTTACTGGCTCACCTGAGGTCAGGTGATATTGTGGGATGGCCGATTGTGAGAATTGTCCTGCTGCACTACAGCAGCGCCACCTTCAACTTAGATTAGATGGTTAGATCTCGAGGTGTAAGCACGCAGAAATGCGTGTCCGTCTTTTTCTTTAATTTTTCATATGTAAATAAACATTTTTCCTCCTTAAATGAGCGTGGTTCTTCACAATATACCGACGCCAACCTCCACACACACACACACACACACACACATATATATATATTACGTCAACCGGAAAATTTTGTCCATTTTGAAGTGAAGCAAATAAATAATACAATTTTTTTCATTCACTTAAAAATATATATTGTACAATAAATCTGTTGTAACTAGCGCATTCGTCCATAAACGCTCCAGATGAGTGCCTCGTAAGTTAAGTGATAAAAACTTGCTTAATCGAATCTTCATATGCACATCTCTATTTGCTGGGAACGAAAAAACAAACCCTTTTGGGTCCGGATGATAACTAGTGATGAAAAATGGATTATTTTCGAATACATCGTAAGGAAAAGAGCACACTTGCAGCTTAGACTATGTGTCCCCCTCCCCCTCTGAAACGAGCCTGAATAAGAGAACGCTGTCCATAGGGAGGGAGAGCCAATACGTTTCGAGCTTTTGAAACCTAACAAAAAGCTCAAATTAAGAGATACTGTCAGCAAATGGATAATTTGATCAAAACACCGAAAGAAAAGGGGCCGGCGATGTTCCATACGAAGCACATTATATTGTATCAAGATAATGCCAAACCACACGCTGCTTTGGCGATTCGTCAAAAAATCACAGAGCCAGGATGGGAACTTCTGTCGCATCCACCCTACTCCTCAGACCTAGCACCTTCTAACTATCACTTGTTCATCTCTCTGTAAAATTTTTTGAAAGAAAAAAAAATTCAGAATTGAAGTACACGTCAACCTAGTGCTACTTGAGCTCTTCGCCTCGAAAGACAAGGCATTTTTCTAAAATGTTATTTACAAATTTCCACCAAGCTGGCATGAGTTCAAAAGTAACGATGGAAAATATAATGTTCAAAAAATATTTTTAAAAGAATGAAAAATGTATTATTTCCTTTCACTTCACAAACGGACGACACTTTCAGGTAGATTTAATGAATAAAAATGCTAGAAATTGGTAATTTGCTTCTAGCCCACCAGGGAGTGCTGTGGTGTTTTACAGTTAGTGGCGATGCACGAGTATAACGACCCCACTGTGAAACATGATATTGCATCTTGAGCATACATTTCTGTTAATTTCTTTCATAATTAGAGAAAGAAAAAATAACTATGTGATAAAACAACATGATTTATACAAATGTGTTGTTTATAAAGCCCAGTTTTAGGTGGCTAAATCTGGATGAAAATTAAACTTCTTCCCAAAAAACTGAGGAGTCATGCGTCCCCCTGCTCCTCCTGGTCGCCGCCACTGATCAGAAACATATCAGGAAGTGAATGAAAAATTATTATAATATTCCGTCTTTATTTACTTAAAAGAAGTTAAATAAAAACGTTCATATAAACGGTATTTTTGTTCTCTTTGTAATCTGTTGAAAGTTACATAAAATTTACATAGTTCGTGTTTCAATAATCGATCTTCGAACGAATCTTTTAGTGCATTGCTTTTGAAAAACAAATAAACGACTTTTCTGTTTCTTCCCTTTATTTAAATATTTCCTTTACACGCAATGTTCGACACGGAGAATTCTGCATGATTTATTTTTCAGTCGCGAAGGTGGTTTTGTAATTTCGAATACATCAACACGTTATTGTTGCTTTTATTAGATGGCGATGAATCACAGCTAGACAAGACAAAGTTGTCTCGCAAATATTGAAGTATTAAAATGTGTCTGAAGCATCAAAGATTTTATGAAATTTACACCCCTTTAACACGCGGTAGTAGAGGTGCATGGTAACTATCCCGCGGGTTAAGCGAACCGCGAGCATTAATATAAATTGAGCGATAAGTTCCAACATTGATACAAATTTCTTTCGCAACGAATGTTTGAGTTAATTACTCAGTAATTGGTTGATCCGAGAAAATAAATTTACGATCAAGTCTGCTATTTTTACAATATTTAAATCAATTACCTGTTACAAAAGCATTTAATAAAAGAATATTTAAACTATTTAAGAACATTGAGTCTATTGTTCAGTTAACAAATCCATAACGGATGATTGCTTTTAAATAGCATTTTATTCCTCCTTAATCTCTTGAATTACATATCTTATTTGTGATCGGGGTCCAGGGTTAGAAACTCCACAGGTACTCTAAGTACTGGTACTCCACTGGTCGGAAAACCACCTAACGCCGAAGTGTTAACTCAGGGCTTGAACACTAGAGGATAGCCTAAAGCTACTGATTACATGTTCCCCCGACGCAAGACACTTGCATCCGTGTGTCTAAGACAAGCGCACATAAATCACGACTACTGATATACCAGCTACGGCGCACGTGTCGACGAGACACGCCACTCAGCTAGTGACGGCCGATGACGGTCACTGTTCCAAGCAAAACTCAATACAACAAGGAGGGTATGTTTAACAATTGCAGTAATGGCTGGAAAAGCGATATTCTCTTCAAATGTCATTCAGAATATTTCTCTTCGTGTCATCACGATGATAGTGGAGGGGGAGTAGGTAGCAACAACTACGCCAGAAGTTAAAACGCCTTATTAACTATTCCAAGTGAGACGTCTTGTTTAGTCTGGTTGGTAAAGGAGCAAGAAGAAGTTACTAGTCAACATTTCTTCGGACTCACTGGTCCAGGGTTCGAAACGCCGCTAGTACTCCAAAATCAACCTTGACTCTGTCCTGTTCCACGGGGTTGAAAGCCAAAAGGGCTTTAGAATGTGTGTTTAAAATCTGTTTTGGTACATCTTCCTATTCCTCATAATCTGATACCTCTTCACCCACAACATCTTAAACAGTATCGTTTTCTGTTCTCGTCCCTACCACTTCTTACAACTGTCGACCGCACTTCTACAATAACATGTAATTTGCTTCATCTTTTTTTGAAATTCTCATTCGTAACGCCTTCTACAGCAACTGGATCCTTTCTAACGTCATCCGATCGAAAGAATTTTTAATCTGAACCTCCTTAAGAGAAAAAAAATTTAATAATGATGTCACAATGTCTTGAAATGATATCACAAGCTATGGCTTATAGAGGGAGCCATTGTAAAACCACGTGTAAAGTAGAATCGCGTGTTAAGGAATCCGGTTGTATATTGAACAAAGTTTTAAAACCCGTGAAACGAAAATTGTTAGAATATTTACACTTTCACTCTAAATTCATTTTATGGGGAAGTTCTTGCCTTCTTTTTGGATCTATAATTAATATGCTTTGTTTATCATTAATTACAGGATGATTTAAACATTTTTTTCGTGTTTTTAAAACGGGAGTTGTGCTAACATGTGTGAAACCCATTTCTATTCGAAGTTTTCGAAGCATCTTACAAAATACCTAGTTATTTAAACAAAGCAGAACTATCTTTTCCAGATTTATAAATTGAAGCGAAAAGTGCGAGAATGTTAAAATATAATTGTGAATCGAAAACTGCTTTTGAAACTTCTCTTAAATAGTAATTCTATGTAAGGTGTTTCGAAACTAATGGACAAAAAATTAAGGGATCATAGAAAACATCTCAACTAGTAATTTTCACCCTACAATGCTAATGCGGAAAGCAAGCGACGAACGCTAGACGGCGCTGTAGAGGAAAGCACAAGGCGCCAGTTTTCTCATTTCACCGTTTCATCATTTCTACTTTTGATTTCAGGAAACATGGTCTTTTCCTTGTTACTGTACGTTGCCATGCTTCCTCAAATCCATTGTAGAGATGAGGATGTATAAGAAAACTCGAGCTTTATGCTTTCCATTACAGCGCCGTCTAGAGGTTCACCACTAAAATGTTTGGTTTTATTAATGCTGCACTAGAAGCATCATGAGTGCCATTGGCGACGGACCTCGTAATTTTGAACCTCGGTCAAGTGACGAGGACGACATCTGAGCAGGCACACCTTCTCCAAACTTTCACACCACGCCAATGGGAGGACTTTGGGCCGCGATAGATTTAACGTGCATCAGCCCCGGCTACAGGGCGGGTCATCAGTGGCATCGAGGCTCGAACCCGCAACTCGACGAAAACTGCCGGCCGTGTGTCCGCGACCATGACCACTAAGCTACCACGGCCGTCTCCGCTTCTCGATTGTATGGTAAAATTTGCTTACTCAGATGTTTTCTATCACCTGTTAAATTTTTGCCCATGAATTTCGAAACACCCTTAGAGCGTATATCGAAGATAAATTCCAATTAAATAAGATAAGAGATTTATTTACATTATTTATTTTTGTATAATGCTCATTTAAGTATTCACTATTGAGAAATAATCAAAACAGATGGCTTGGTACTCCACTCCTGCGCGCGCGTCTAGCATTTACAGCCCAACTAATCTTGCTGTTTAAGTCGTTCGCTATTATCAATGCGTAATATCGCATTGCTTTACATAAGTAAAATAAATCTTGAATAAAGAAATTATATGGTTTTCAATAGTTTTATTTATTCCTATCCATAGTTCTTAATTTAATAAAAATTTAAAAAATAATTTCTTAAATTACACGAAACCTTACACAAAAGTGAGTGGTTAGGGTTATTTTTATATGATTTAAAAAGTCCCGTTTAATTATTTTGGTATGCTGGTAAAGCAGCACTAAAAAAAAAATGTCAGTTAGCTAGCATATTTTTTTTAGTTTAAAAAAAGTTTATATATAGATATATATATACATATTACATGCATACACATATATATATAATTTATATATATAGAGTACATACATATATATATAATTATATATATATACATCATATACATACATATATATATAATTATATATATATATATATATATATATATATATATATATATATATTACAATTATATTTCTTTCCGTGTGAACTCAAAGAAATATGCTTATGAAAAAAATTATCTAGTACCATTGTAATCAAAATTATCAAGTTCTATTCAGCTTCATAGAACAAAAATATAAATAAATTTAAGTAGTTTATTTACACGATAATCACGAATAGAAGTTTATATACAAAATAATCGGATAGAAGATAATACATATGGTAAACGTACAGAAGTTTATACACATGGTAAACGTGCAGAAGATTATACACATGGTAATCGAATAGAAGAAATTTATATACACGGCAATCGAATAGAAGTTTATGTAAATTTTTAATATTGGCAACAGCAACATATTTTATTACCATAAAGTTTTAAGAATGACTCTGATAATCAAAAGTAATTGGTCAATATAATATGCCTTGCGTGATTTGTCAATAACTTTCGCGTCGTTTCTGAGTTGCGACATTTTAATACACGATCGCTCTCTCGACGTGATTTCGAACATAAACTTACCGTTCTTTCGACAGAACGGATTACACATCAGAGTTGTACTATTTGATAAAGCATTTTTATTACTAATACGTGATGCACTCTAACATTTCATTAAAATTTATTTGTTATTTATAGGAGTTTGCATATATATCTTCAATGCTACTGGTTTCTTCCACTTCTATCTTAACTATTTCATTTCCAATCAGTAGTACTAAGGGATAGAAAAATTGCTGTTCTATTAGATGGACTGGTATTTCCTTTTTTCCCCGCTTTAAATGAACTTTTTTGACCTGTTGTTTGGTTCACTTGTTCTTAAAGTTCTTCTAACAAATCTTCAATTGTAATCAACTGAATTTAACTCTACAGAATAACAAAACACACACACACACACAGATATATATATATATATATATATATATATATATATGAGGTAAAATTAAGTTGGTTATTTTTTTGATATTTTATATTAAATTAATAATAAACGGAAAATCATGATCTAATTTTATCTGCAGATGGGGACAATAAAGCATTTTTAGTATACGAGTATTTTTTTTACATATAAACTGATTATAAATAATATGAAATCTTTTTTCTATCTTATAAAGTATACCAGGAATTTTAACGCATAATTTTTAGCCTTCATCCGCTACTATACAAAGACCTGCATTCACAACCTGTGTGTCTGAACCTGTCTGTACAAAACATGAACTTGTCTATCCTCAACCTGTACTATACAGAAACTTGTATCTCTGAGACCTGTATCAGCTCTATACAAAATTATTGCAAATCATTTGACGATTATTTTCATCAATGTTCTTCAGAGTATCTAATGCCCTCTTTATGTGGAAATTGCTCAATACCACTTTACACCTACCCCCCTTCAATATTGTAATAAGATTCACTGCTGTTGCAATTATTTAAGTCACTCACCACATAACTCTCATCAAAAATTTTAGTACTCACCGCAGATGTATCGCTTGGCTCAGGATTTGTAGTTGCAGGTGCAATATGAGAGAGCTTTCGTTTTTCGGATCACAGCTTTACAGCAGGAGGTTTAAATTTAATATGTTGTCTTAACTCAGAAATTCATGGTAGAAATTATATTGTTTGGCGACCAATGGAACAGCAAATCTGGCGAAAATTTTTATCACTTGCAGTGAAATAAATTCAAACTATAGAAATCATGCGCTCCAAATAAAGAACGATTGTATAAAGGCTCTTGGTGGGTTTTAAACTGCAGCCAACTAGTTGAATATTTGTACTGTCATTCCTATTCCGAGTCGTTCCTATTAAAAGTCGGTCTTATTACGAGTAGTTTCTATTTCGACTCGGAATGGTTTGGAACAGCAAAGAACAGGTTTCTGGTAGATCACTAATATGGATATTCTCGCTCTTTTAGATGGACTGTCTAAAAAAAAAACAGGTTGTTTTTACGATCTCCATACCTAATTGTACTTGCGCTAGTCCTACTGTGGTACCGGAGGACAACTAAGGGAAAACCTTTGATTGTTTTTGATTGATTGTTTAGCAACGTCGCTCTAAGAGAAACACGAGAGTTATGAAGAGAAATGGAGAAAAGGTAAAAATGAAAATGCATTCATTTTTTGTACAGTAAATATGGTAAAAAAAATGTGATGTTTTTTAAAAATATTTAGAACAATAATTTTCCATTTATAAAATATTAAGTACTTGCAACGTATTTAACAATGAACAAAAGTGAGTAAATTTAAAAATAGCGATTTCAAATGTAATAGATACGATTTCTAGATACAGATTTTTAAGAGTTTGTATTAAAAAAAAGTGCCAAGGGAGCTTCTTCTATAGACACTTACGTAAAAAAAAATTTAATGGAAAATTTGTGAACGACATTTGCTTTACTTTTTTCTTGATATTTACATCGTTGTTAGTACAATTCAATCTAAGTATTTGAATCAACAAAATTCAGTTATACAATAGATTATTGATATCATTTCTTAAATTAAAATGTTAAAGTAAAATTTACTAATCCCGATGTATTTGCTTGAAATTCAATATAGTAGCAGTCTTCGAAACAAACATACGTTCATTTAAAAAGTTCTAATTCTCTCATTAAGAGTAAACTGCCTTTCGAATAAATTCGGTGATTCATTTTGTAATACTGGAAGAAGTTAACATAATTTCGATTGATACTATAAAATAGCAGTTCTGCTTACATCATCACTTATCAAAGTTTTCTCGGTCGTTTTAACTGTGTCTATCTCAAGTCGCAACTAACACCGACAGGAGTAAAGAACCAAATAATTGGGAATTCTGTTCTGGTTCAGCTGTCAAAAGTGTGTCTAACACGCACCGAATAGCAGATGTTAAGCTAGCCGGTTCGCACATGTTCCGTCACCAAGGTCAACCAATTTCTACTGAAGTGGTTAACCAGAACTTAAGCCTGGATGGCAGTACGTCAAATAGACCCGCCATCTCAACTAGAGACTGCCTATGACATCAAAGAAAAGCGTTCCAAACAACGTGGAATGCAATAGAGGATGTAATCCATCTGCTATAGTGACTGGAAAAATAGCCTCCTCAAACAAAATAGCCTCCTGGAAACTCCCCCAAGTGTGAAAGAGACTTTCCTTCCAAAAAAAGGGAGTGCAGAGATACCTCTCCTGCAAGTTACGATTAACAACGACAGGTGTAAAAGAGCTTAATAACTCACCCGAGGGGGAATTCCCATCCGGCTCGGTGAAAAAGAAATGCTGCATAACGCACCGGATAAAGTTGTGGACAGTTTAAACCTGCCCTGTCACCCGAGATCTATCGACCTTCTCCAAAGAGATGACAACATTAGCGCAGAAGAATATTCACAGTATTTGTATAGCGGCGGGTCTATTATTTAACAAAGAGATTTATGTGTGCATTATTTCTGTATCCAACTTTTTACTGTTAGAAACTAGGGCACTCTCCCATTCGCTATCTATTCGGAAATCGTGGGAGTATAATAATCTCTATAATCCGGCACTTCACTTTTCAGGTCCTGTCAGTAATTTACACTGACTGACAAATCATAAAAAATTATTTTATGCCTCCTGTATCAATGGAATAATGTAGGTTATCAATTCTAAGCAGTGAATTTTTTGCAACTTTAGATATTTCGCGGGTTTGACACTTTATTTCAAAGTATATACTAAAATATAGCTTTTGCTGTTTAAATGCGTTATTATTAGACATTTTCCAGTAATTCCGATAGTGCTCCGCACCGATATCTGCCAAATTACCAAGAGAGCACAATATTTAAGTCTTAACTGAGATTGGATGTAAAAGAAATGTTTAGAATTGCTCTCTTGATGGTAATATTGATCATGAAATTATTCCGAAACACCTTTCTTACAAGTGATGTTTGTAGTCACAAATACTTTAGTCCATACTCCGATAACATCGGGAATTGCTATCGAAACTTGTGATATATTCTATACAATGTTCAATTATGTTGTCTTATACATTGATTATCATGTATAATTATCAATAAAATTTCAATAAAATAAAAGGACACTGAAAAAATTGTATTTACAGCTCATTACATGTTGCAGAATATATATATATATATATATAATACTTATCTAAAAATGATTGGTAAAAAGATATTATTTTAATACTTTTACAGCTGTGTGGGAAAGAGTTGTTTTATTTTACATTTTTTAGATTGTTTTGTTTTATTTTGCTTAAAAACTCTTGGTTATATTCCACAACCTGGATCCGTATTTTTAATTGACTGAAGTACAAACAGAAATCACATCCTATTTAGCAAAGTCATTTTAAATGTAAGTGTATTCAATATGAAGTTTTCTTTTTTAAAAAAATATAATTCAACTACCGTTTACTTGCGCGTATTAAATTTTAAATAATTATCTTTTTTTTTATATATAAAGTTCGAAATATTGTTCTGCTATTTTACAATTGGAAAAATGTTACGTTCGCTTTTATCTGAGCAATGTCAGAACTACTGGCAAAAATATTTAAAATAGTGTTAGCAACAACTAAATTTAGAATGGAACAGCTGTTGCTACAAAATGGAAACTTGGGCAACGTAAGCAGGTGTATTTCCAAAAATTAGAACATTTCGAATCCACAAAACAAATTCTAATCGTATTCTTTATCAATTGGAATTTATCACTTAATATTTTAAAGAAAAAAGGATAATGTTTACCGGATGAGTTTGGCTGTATGTATTATTGTGCTCTCTGATTGGGAAAAAATATCAGCTGGGATAGAAATCAAAGCTATAGCCGTTTCCTTATATCCGAATTTTTATGAGATTATTCCTAACAGAAAAATTGTGAATTACGAGTAAGTGTTTGAAAAATAAAATAGTTTTTTTTTTATTTTATTTTAATTTTTTCCTGACATCAGAAATCCTAAATTAAAGAAAATGTCATTAGTTTTATATGTGGAGTAATTTAGCACGTTATTCTATATGTGTTTTCAAACGTCCTTTTTATATGTACTACTTTATTCTAAATCTTTTCCAATTATCGTTATTATTAATTTGTTTATTTATAATAAGGTATGTTTCCTTTGCAAAGCCATTTTTAAAGGGGTTCATATTTAGCATGTATTGACATAAACTCTGTAAATCACTTAAATTTAATTAATGTTTAACAAGGATTTGATACTTAATTTAAAAAAATACTCAAGATTTAAATATATTTGAGTAATAATTTACTATTATTATTGTTTCATTTTCATACTTTTCTTCTTATAAAACGGTTTAAAGCGTGTTTTTATCTAATTTAATTGTCCCTTTTTGCTTACAAGTTTTTCATTTATTTTTTTTTTTTCATATTAATAACTTTTAGATATTTTTAATATTAATTTTATGCATTGCTAAAATTGTTTAACTTGACAAATCTAAACAATAACTTGTTTAAGAAATTGTGATAAGAACAATTCAAAAATCGAGCATAGAATATTATATCCATATGTTATTAATGTATAATGTACCTGAACATTATAGAAAAGCTGTCAAAAAACACATACTATTCTTTCACGATTTTAATATAAAGCGAAGATGTAACTGTGATATGGAAATAATCGATGAAGAAATTAAATTAACGTAAAAAGAGTAAATACGTATCATTTCGCAGCGTAATCAAAACAATGCGGTGCGTTTTCACATCTAAGTACGTCAAGAAGCAAACCAAATTAAGAAGCAATATTTGAGGAACATCAAACAAAAATGGCTTTCTACTCCAGAATTATTTAAATCTCCTATATAAATAGCCACCATTTTGTCGTTGACCAAAGCATTAAGTGATTATTGCTTCGGTCAACGACAAAATTTTATCGTAAAAGTTTTTGCGTATATTTTTTGAAGCCTGCTTTCACCAGTAATGAACTTAATTTTCAAAAATATGTCATACTAATATATTTCTCTTTAAATTTTCTATTGGATCGAAATAAATTATACACATAAATATTAATTCATTATTGACAGCAGTAATTACATCTAGCTTAAAATATGATCATATAAATAATCTATCGTTTGCTATAATTTTAATATCTGAAAAAATATTATTGTCTTCTTCAGTACTTTATCGTTTGCCTTAATTCTGATACCTAATTGGATAACTTAATAATTATTTTTTAAGAAATTAGTATCTTTGATGGCGAAATCTGCTCATCGCAACGCGTTCTGTACAGAACAATTTCTGCTTTTTTAAATTATCTTATTGTTATTTTGGAGATGATGTTTTTAAGAGACGGTGGGAAGTTGTAGTTATACAGAAACCTGTATTATTATTATTATTATTTTGCTTTATCAGATGCATTTTATTTCATTCTAATAAATATAATTATCTGGATTTGAAGTAGAAAGTATACAATCAATGGATTAACTATACCTTTATGAATTCAGAATGACTAGTAAACGTGAGCCTTAAAAAGTTAGAATTTAGACTTCTGAATAGAATATTCTATACATTGCATGGAAGATATTACAGTGAGAATTTAACATTTCATAATGGAATTCAGCATGGATTATTCGAATTCGTGGTGTTTTATTTTCAAGTAATGAAGATTCCAAATTCTTATTTATGCTATTACATACAAGGTATAAGATATTAGAATTTGTAGGAGTTAATAGTTAATTCATTAAAATGAGATACAATAGATTAAATAAATCTGCTCAGATTTAAAATAGCCTTAATTTTTTTCATTTTTGAGACGTAAAACAAAACAATAATGGAATATACTAAATATTTTAAATAGAAATTTTGTTCGATTAGGCGGGAGTAAAACTCGCCAGAAGTGTCAGCTTGGAGAGCGTAAAGCTAGCCAAACTGACACTTCTGGCGACGGTTCACATGATACGTACAAATGCTACGACGAACGACTAAAAATTCGCAATTAGCGATATTTCGTTTTCTTTTCACCAGCAATATTTGGCAATTTATCACCCACACCAGGGCGACCGAAAATTTCACTGAAAATTAAACAAACCAATTGCTATTATTAATTTGCAATTCGCAAAAGGTACCCTGAAAAATTTATCCGATCTACGCTTATTTTCACTTCCCCTCTGAACGAATTCGGGCCGCGGTAGCCTAGTGGTCAAGGTCGTGGACTAGCGGCCGACGGTTTCATTCAGTCGCGGGCGTTCGATCCTTGCCGCCAAAGACCTGCCACAGGCTGATGCACGTTAAATCCTGTTCGGGACCCAGTCCTCCCGTTGGCATGGTGTGGATGTTAGGAGAGAGGGGTGCCAGCTCAGGTGTCGTCCTCGTCACTTCGTGAGTCCAAAATTACGAGGCAACCACGCCAATAGCCCTCGTGTTGCTTTAGTACAGTTAATAAAACTAAACTGAATGTGAATTATAAACCAACCATCGGTCCAGTATTTTTTGTCTCCTACTGCACAATAAAAAAACCGAAAAATGGAAAAGCGTCACGTGACAGACACACGCCGGAAAAATTCGAGTGAACATTTTAGTGAAGCCCCTTTCGATCCATTGACTCAATTTGTAAAGCATATTCTACGTTTATGAATTTTATAAATTTATTTTCCGTCTTATTTACTCCTACTAGTGATGAGTTAAAAATATGGAGAGTTAACTTTGTACGTTTGCTCTGAGATGGCAGAGTTGAAAAATAATATAGCCAAAAAAAAAAAAAACCCTCTTTAAAGTCAAATTTACGTCAATGTCAAAGTTTTTGAGGGTCTCAGGCTTCCAAGTATACCAAGGAATTAAGTATAAAAAAAGTATCTGATTATTTTGAGCTTCATCATTGCAAAAAATTCCTTTTCCTTTTTTTGTAACGTTTTTCTGAATTTCACTCTGGTGTGTGTGTGTGTGTGTGTGTGTGTGAGTGTGTGTGTCATCAAATTTTCGATCGTTAATTTAACTAACTTCCCATCAAGCTAGCTTTGAAATTTTTTTGAATTGTCTGTACTTTCGCCTAACAATGCAATATTTAGATGTTTGCGATAAGTTTTAATTAATATTTTCTTTAATAATGAAGCCCTTAACTACTTGGCGATTTCTGCAATTTGTCTAAATCATTGGTTTTATTTATTATTATTATTATTTTATTTTTTATTTAACTTAAGTCCGTAAAACTGAACAGGGTAGCCGCCATTTAGCAAAATATCGCTATAATTTGTCGCCAAGGGTGGTTGGGTAAAATGCATTCCATTCATTTAATTTACCGGATGAATTAATTCAGAAGTTAGTTTTAACGTTTTTTATGTATTTCACTTGGTGTGTATCTGACTGTGTGTATCATCAGGGCTATCAAGTTTTCTATCGTTAATTTAACCAACTTCCTGTATGCTAGAGCTCTGAAATTTGGGAACTGTTCTATTTCTGCCTTAACAATGCAATATTTAGATATTTGTATCCAGTTTTAACTAATATTTCAATAATTTTTTTAATAAACTTTGCCGCCATATAAAACGTTGTTTTAAAAAAACGTTGGTTTTAATTCGAATTATTTCAGTTTTGCACCTCACGACAATAAATTATCATTATTTTGCTATGTCGTCACTAATTTTAACCCTTCTTTTGTCATTATATAGAACTACTAAGGGTGATTTTTAAGTAAATGGCTTTAACATGGCAGGCAGCTGCGCGCTACTGTCGCCATCCCAAGTAAGTGCACTGGGTACCTGCATCTGTTGGTTAACCCCAGAAGCCGACCTAGAGTATTCGTCCCTGCTTATTTGTTTCTGAGCATTTAAAAATGCCTCACACAATTGAAATACCACCAAATGTGAAATACTGCTGTTATTCGTTCTCTCTGCTTACAAAAGCTCTTCTAATTTAAAAAATTCTATACACGAAAACAATATTGCATTACAGTCACATCAGCACCTGCAGTATCAACAAAAACAAATATGGCGCCAAATCAGAACTTAACTACACGGTTTCCAGGTTGAAGAAAGAGAAACATTTCAGAAGATCTCTCTTGTAGAAATGAGTAATTGTTTATTAACTTCACACTTATAAGCAAAGCGAGGGTTATTACCGACGGAACTCATAATTTTGTATCTCGATCAAAGGGCGAGGACGATCCCTGAGCATGCACTTCCTCTCCAAACTTCCATCCCACGACAACGGGAGACTTTTAGTCTCGAGCAGATTTAACGCACATCAGTTCCGGCCACACGATTTGCCTCTTAGTAGCCTCAGGGTCGAACCCATGATTCGACAAAACTGCTAGGTGCGAAGCCGCCATGATCACAAGCTACCATGGCCATCCTCTTGCAGAAAGCAGTTGCAATTCAACATAATCCGCATAAAATACCTAACAATAGGGCAAGAAATTGAGTAATGAGTACTTTTATCCTATATTACTTTGTCTCTCTTGCTCTGATTTAAGGTGACGTATCTTGAAATGCTTTAAATTTTGGAATTTTTTAAAAATTTGTTATAAATAGAGGACATTTCTCCAATTCTAAAAAAATGTATTATTTATAATGATGAAAAAAAAAAGAAAGACGGAAAATTGAGTTTTAAAATTGTTAATACAAACGTATTGACAGCATAGGAGAAAAATGTCATCATCAACTGCATTTTTCCTCTCAAAATGTGGTGTGGTGTCTCAAATGGGGTGGATTCTCTACACACTTACCACAAAAAATTCACTTTATCCATAGATTGATATTTTCCGCAATATACAATGAGGTTATATTCCATACAGTTAATAACTTTTTTTTTATAATATACATTTACAAAATTTAATAATTGCACAGATTTTGCATGGGAATCAACTGTAAAATTTTAAAGAAATTTAATTTATCTAAATTTTATAATTATGTTCAGTGTATGTATGTTGTATTTATAAGAACTCTACATAAGTTTTGTTAGTAATAATTGCTGTAGAGCTTGTGCAATATGTACCTGATGACAACTACGCCTTAACAAATGTAAACACTGTTGCTGATTGTTAACTGGTCATACGTAGCTATTTATGTTTATAACAGGGAAATTTTTGGTACAAACAGAAATACATGGTATATTGCATCACAATGTTGAAACAATATCTATTGTCTTAATCTTTTTTAAAAAAATCGTTCATTTCAACATAAAAATATGCTTTATTTTTCTTTGCCTCTCCATTACCTTGCGAAATCACATGTGGCAAAAAGTATTTTTTTATTATATTCTTCCTAATGTTAAGGCGCCATTTTGTCATATTCGAAGACCTCAACAGCAGTTCCTTTTCGCACGTCAGCTAACAGCAGAGGAACAAAGCCCGCCCTACAAATGGTCGAAAGTGAACCGATTGCTTTCTCTCCGAAGAGTCGTTGGCCCCAAAACGATAAAAGTGCTGCCGATGACGAAGAGACCTTTAGAACATGTACGATCCACGTGCAGATAACGAGATTCCATATACGCAAGCATCGAAGATTTTTCTAATCGTTTTCATTGATCTAATTTTCTCAGAAGAATTGCGAAATGTCCCTCGGAGTTATGAAACGACAACGGAGACGTTTTTTGGCAATACCATCCATTAAAAACACGCCGGCCGGTTTCGACACGTACCGAAGTGTTCTCTTAATTGTTTTGACAATGAATTCCCTTCATGTGTGGAATTGTTTTCCGTAATTTTCAGATTCACCCGATCGAATTTTTTGATAACTTTCGAACGATTTTTTTTCTTTCACTTTTTTTTTTCTGGCATCTTTTTGTAATTTTATCTAGATCATGATAAGAAATCCTTTCACTTCGGAATGAAAGTTATCTAACAAAACATGTCATGTAATGATGCCGTTCACAAAATATTCAGTTAAACAAACAAAAAAAATATGCATTACTTAGTAAAAACGCTACAAATACAAATAAAAATGAGGTGGTATTTTCGATTTTCCTATTTCGGGCAAATCGTTGTTAGTACGGTCATTCGAAGGAGGGAAATTCATGTACACTTAGGTAAAATAGAAAAAAAATTAATGATCATAGTAAATTATTGACTATGGCTCAAACTAACGAACTCATTGCTAACAGACAATTATGAAGCATTAGTGTGATATCAATTAAAAACAAACCAAAATATTTCTAAATTGGTTTGAAAAAATCCATACCAGGAAAAGCCTAATATCTGAACCATTCACGAATTCAAATGTTGGTCTATTTTCAGACTGAAAACTTGTTATCATTTCTTACATCACATTTAATCTTTCGTATACCTCACCTGTTCCAAGTTTTCATGCTTATATCAAATGAACTCAAAAGCTCTGTTTACAGACTCATTTACAAAGATTTTCGTACCGTGTTTACAAAACAAACGTTTCGACAATGGAATTCAGGACTCGAAAACTGCTCTATAATCTGGTTGGGCTTAAATACGCTCTTGAGTGTTCAGGTGAAAAACCAAACTTAAGGTCTGATAAATAATATTATCCAATACCACGAATTTTAACAGTAGATACGATCCTTGGTAAAACTAATTAGGGCACTATTTTGTTATCACACTAAGATGAAATAGACAAATCATCTGTAAATTTTAAAGCATTTCGTTCTATTTTTGTGTGAAATTTAATCAAAAACGCATTGCTTTAAACTGAAATTGAACTGATAATAAAAACTGATGCAACATATCCAGTGGCGTTTGTCCGTCTCTATTAGGCCCTTGTACCATACCTCAAGTTAATATTTTAAACAAAGCGACAGTGCGCTAATTGATAACAGGCAGGACAAAAAGAACGATATTATTTATTATCAAAGCATAATATATCTAAGGTCTCTCTCTCTCTCTCTAGAATTCCACCTTAACTTAAGGTCCTAATTTATGATTTAAATAAGATATCCCTTACCAATGCACGAGTTGTTGATTTCACAACTATCTTTGACAGTAACAGCGTAGTTAATACCGTTAGTGGAATTCAATTCAATCAACAAAACTAACAGAATAAAGCTCGGTAGCAATGCTCAGTCTGTAAATCCTTATCCTTTACCTATCTCTCTTCTTTTCCATAAATTGCATATATTTTACATATCATTATATTTAAATCCCTTCACTTCATTTCTGTTACCATATAATTTGCATAATCACGTTTAATTTCGGTTGGGAAGATATTGTAGTTTTCTGCAATTCAACTCGATAAAAGTCCCCGAGGTTCGGGAAGACAAAATCGCGAATAGTCCAACGTTGTTTAAATTCTTGAGCTTTGCTGTGATGTGCAGAAACATTTTATGGCCTGGATTTTTTTTCACTCCGTCGAGGCCGGACTAACTGAGTTCTCTCTTCCATCCTGTATGAGTAGACGATATTTCGAACCAGTCGACTCACCCTCCTTGCAGCGCAACTAACCAGGGTGCTCTGTGGCTGTTTGCTGGATGCTCGAATCTTGCTTGTAGTGGTGTCTACGAGATTACTCAACAGTTGTTATTTGCCGCTGTGTTCCACACCAATGTGATAACTTTCTGACACGAGCTGTTCAATTATACATCAGCTATTATTTTTCCAAAAATTTAAAATAATTTTTTATTTTGTTCCATTTGGGGACTGGTGATATTCTTATACACAATATAATATTAACTATAATAAATGTTTTGATGCTTCAAATGTTAAATTAACTTGAATCATTCGAAACTATTTATCGAATCATTTGAAGTGAGATGTAAGTTTCCGAATCTTATTACTCCTTCGGATTTCTTCGAATATCTCTGGAACCAATGGTCAGATTCGAATATATATATATATATATATAAACTACCCTCTACCTAACATAGTGTATAAAATTGTATTTGCTTGTGTCTGTCTTTTATACAAATCAACACCACCACTTTAGATTGCTTCACTCAGGTGTAGAAAGAGCTGTAACCGTGTTCCCGGGAAATATGCATTTTCAATTTCCTTTTCTTAACATTTTTCGAGACCTATTTTTACCACTGTTTCGTGTTGTCCAGCAGATGAAATAATTTTTTCAATACTTTTCCTCTCAAAAGATCCACATTTTAAAGAATTTCTGAACGCAGTTTGACAGTTTTTATAGCAGACAAAACTGAATATTTATTTGTTGTTTCCTGACGAAAGCTCATAGCCTTAATCAAACTACCAAAAAAACTTTTGGATGTTGTAATAGTTAAAAAAAAGTGGCGAAAATATCAATACAAGGATTTTAATTATACACTAACTGAGCGAGTTTTTGATTTTTTAGCCTTTTCTATCCTCCAACGAGGAAGACATAACAGGTCAATTGAAAAGTCCCCAGCCTACCATAGTAAAACACATTTTTTTTGGCAAAATTAGTTTTTTTTATTCAACATAATTCCCTTCAAGGGTGATACACTGATTATAGCGACCCTCCAACTTTTCGATACCATTTTTGTAGTACGATTTGTCCTTTGCTTCAAAATAGGCCTCAGTTTCGGCGATCACCTCTTCATTCGACGAAAATTTCTTCCCAGCGAGCATACTTTTGATATCTGAGAACAGGAAATAGTCGCTGGGGGGGCAGATCTGGAGAATACGGTGGATGAGGAAGCAATTCGAAGCCCAACTCATGGATTTTTGCCATCGTTTTCACTGACTTGTAACACGGTGCATTGTCTTGGTGAAGCAGCACTTTCTTTTTCTTCAAATGCGGCCGTTTTTCGGCGATTTCGTCCTTCAAACGGTCCAATAACGCTATGTAATAGTCGCTGTTGATGGTTCTTCCTTTTTCAAGGAAGTCAATGAAAATTATTCCATGCGCATCCCAAAATACAGACGCCATAACCTTGCCAGCCGACTTTTCCCACGCCTTGGAGCTTTTTCATCGCGTTCAGTCCACTCGGATGACTGTTGATTGGACTTCGGAGTGAAATGATGTTTCATCCATTGTCACATATCGACGCAAAAACTCGGGTTTATTACGCTCGATCCTCTTCAAACACTGCTCCGAATCATCAACTCGTCGTTGTTTTTGGTCAAAAGTGAGCTCGCGCGGCACCCACTTTGCCCAGAGCTTTCTCATACCCAAATATTCGTGAATGATATGATGTACACGTTCAGTTGATATCTTTAGAGTGTCTGCTATTTTATTCAATTTCAATTGACGGTCATTCAAAATCATTTTGTGGATTTTTTTAATGTTTTCGTCGGTAACAACCTCTTTTGGGCGTCCACCGTCTTCGGTGCTCATTTCACCACGTCTAAACTTAGCATACCAATCCTTGATGGTTGATTTTCCTGGGGCAGTGTCCAGAAACTCGGCATCAAGCCAAGTTTTTGCTTCAACTGTATTTTTTCCCTTCAAAAAGCAATATTTTATCAACACGCGAAATTCCTTTTTATCCATTTTTTTTCACAATAACAAAAGTTGCTTCACTCAAAATGCTATAATTCACAAACTAATGATCCGACAGCTGTCAAATTTATACACGCATCTTTTGAGGGTTAGGGCTAACTAAAAATCATACGGATTTAATTCTAGTAGCGCCATCTATGTGTCAGGCCGGGGACTTTTCAATTGACCTGTTAGCTAGTATAGTTATTGTTACGGATAGCTCTGGCACATATTACACCACACACATTCACACGTCTCTACGGTCTATCCATACTCTCGACTCGACTGTTTTTTCATCATGGTTTTATTTTAAAAATTCACAAGAGTGAGGAATGGTACTCTAACTATTTCAGAAAAAATTGTTTTTCGTAATAGAGGAAAATCATGCTTTAAATTAATTAATAAAATCTATTAGCATCATAAGTTAGTTCTATTTGAGTAACTAAGAACTATAAGAACTGTGTCACAATTTTTCTTAGTTGTGACAGTAATTACGGAAGTTATTAAGGGTTTCCTATTTTTGATTGTACTAGATAAAAATTTTCATAAATGGATTTTCGGTATAACTGAAACGAAATTGGGTTATAATTGTAAAAAGTATTGATTCATATGAGTTCTATTAATAGGGTTTATCAATTGAGAATTTCGTTACATCGAACAGATTGTTGAAATAGGTTCTGTCCAAATAGTTCCTGTAATATCGCAGTAAATGAAAATCTTTTCAAACGAATGTTTCTGCATGAAATTCCTGTTCCTGGATCCTGCCGGCTCCTTATTTTGTCCTGGTTTTAATGTTTCATGCTCTTTGACAACTGTAAGTTATTACTGTGGTATTTTGCTTTTTGCTTTTGCATTTGATGTTCGCCGAATGGAAGGGACGAAAGGGTTTCAGTTACGAAGTTCCTTTCCCTAACATAAAATAAATACCTTCTCATCCCCTCTACAGTAAAAAATTTAGAATTCCATAATTAGTATTAAAATAAGTTAAAATTAATAATTTTAAGTCGTTAGTGTCTGGGTGCGTTGGTTTGCTTAGCTAGTTGCTCTTGTATCATCAGGCTGTGTCAAATCAACATTGAAGGAATTCTACCATATTTAAGGTAGAGAGGGAAAACAATCTTTCTACTCATACACCACAAACTAAACGGATTGCTTGCGAGTTGGGATGGATTTGGTTTGGTTTTAGTAATGTCGCACAAGAAGCAACACGAGTGCTAATGGCGACGGACCTCGTAATTTTGAACCTCGGTCAAGTGACGAGGACGACACATGAGATAGTATCCCCCTCTACTAACTTCTACACCACACAAACGGGAGGATTTTGGGCCCCGAACAGATTTAACGAGCATCAGCCCTGGCTACACGGCAGTCTTTAGTGGCATCAGGGTCCAAAGCCGCAACTCGACGAAAACTGCCGGCCGCGAGTCTGCGACCATGACCTCTAGGCTACCGTGGCCGAAGAGTTGGATGGAAGGGAGGGGAATGAGATACACTCTGAGTGATCCTCTGTTAAGATTGGTCATAACGAGACGAACTTTAACTCCACTCATGACAGTGGTAACCGACGATTTAAGTATTTCATTTTCGTTAGGTAAAGGTGGATTTTTTTTTTCATTTAGTTTTTTATTAACGTCGCACAAGAAGCAACACGAGGACAATCGGCGACGAATCTCGTAATTTTGATCCTAGGTCAATAGGTACAGGTGGAATTACAAATTGAATAATAGAATGTTACCACAATGTGTTCTTAAGTCCATTTTCCTCCCTTACTAATGCTATAAAAACATTAATTAAAATTTCCCTTTGAAGTATCATATAAATAAAGATTGTTTAAATTATTCTCACTAGTTTCACATAATTGTTCATTAAATATATTAGTTTTTCCTTTTTTTTTCTTTCGGTGAAGAAACAAACTCGTTTATGGAGGACTTATGCTATGACAAGAAGGAAAAGGCACGATCGCATTAATTTGAAAAAGTCTTAATTTCTTGCTGCTTTCTGTCGCAGAATGATTCTCTTGTCCCGAACTCCTCGATGATAAAATTAAACCTTTTTGGATGCAGTTAGAGATTAATAATTAATTATTTCACAGCAATTCGTTAATTTCCGTCCAGCAAACCGCTCATCAATTTTAGTGAATCACTTAAAAGATTTCCCTAAACACAGTATCGTGCCCAATGTTTCAAACACAAAGCCACAATATCAACTAAGACCTTTTCTCAAAATCAAAGTGTTTAATCTCGTAAGGAGGTTGTGATAGCAATAAAGTAACAGATTAGTGAACACAGGCTCGCTAAGTCTAAAAGTACATGCACATTTATCAGCCCGCGAGTGGTTCAGCTTTCAGATACATATACGCTTCAAAAGATTGCTAGCTGCAATCCATCTCCTGTCAGTTTTTCGACGGGCACAAAGAGAATTCTTAATTTATAATGGAACCGTTTCTACGAGCAATCGAATTTTGTGAACCGAATATCAACGAGCGAATCGGTTCACATATTTTTCGCGCCTTAAGAATTTCGTACCATGGGTTTTTGTCGAATCTATATTAAGGTGCGAATACTCTTGAGAGCCGAAGAACTCGTGAGCCACCCATTGAAAAGGCGCCATCCAATTCTAAACTGCGAATTCCCTTTGTGCTCGTCAAAAAACTAACAGGAGATGAATCACCGCGAGCAGTCTTTCGATTCGTATTCATCTATAAACTGAATAGTTCACAAGTGTGTAAGAAACTTTAGATACTAAATTAAAAATCTGACAGGTTTTAAAAGTTCTTACTTGATGAAATGATGAAGTTCGGAATTACTAACTCATCATCATCATCAGGTTTCAAACTGATTGTGGTTTAAAGTAATTGTGGTCTCTAGAGTAGCTTCAGAGCTATCTAAATTAAAATAATATCTTATCATACGAAAATTGTTTAAAAAGTGCTTGTTTTTGACGACAGATGGCAGTTGGTGTTTCCATTATGAGTTTCCACCGGTTAAACAGCGCCAAATCAAATTTGACACTTCTCCATAGGTTACTTCGATTTCTACCACGTCGTGTTGTCGTTGTGGGGACATCTGAATTCATCATTATACACCAAAAACCAAGAAACTATAAAAACAATGGATTGCATCTGGTGAATGTGTTCTAACTTAGGCAAAGACGGTATCATCCATCGGGAAAGTACGACGTCGAATTTTTTTGAAATACGATGGACATCATACTATAGATTTCATTAAAAAAAAAGAGGGGAATGATTATTGGGGGAAACTCTACAGTGAGTTAACCTATTCTTGTTTCCCATTTCTAACACCAGATTTCCCATTCGCACGCGTACTTTGTGAACTACCCTAGTAAGTATGTCTATCAACAATGTTAAGGCTCTCATCTACGGCCCATTTTGATTTCGTGAGTTTAATGTTAATCTTGCGCAATTTCTATTACCACCCTCAAATATTCACTATTTTATCTATATGAATATATTAAAGTGCATCCGAAAGAGCAAAACCTAATGAAAGTTTCAGCGGAATTATGTTTCCCACCAATTTTTGAAAATATTTTAGAATATTTTTTAAAGACCAGACAAACCACAAAAAAATCATTAATATAGGGATAAGATTATTTTCAAAAATTGGAGGAAAAATTTCGAAAAAACTTTCAATATTTTTTGCTCTTTCAGATGCACTATTTTGCATTCAGGTAGATCAAACAACAAAGCTTTGAGGATGGTAGTAGAAATTCCGCAGGATTAAGATAACGTTCACGAAATCAAAATGGTCTGTAGATGAGAATTTGAAGTTATAATTCCTTGTTTCAAGAGAAATTAATATTTTGTTTAGATTAGAAATGTATCCTAATTGCTAATTTTTGTTTATTTTTTTACGAGAAACTAAATTCTTTAATTTCTTTTTTTTAAATGTTATAAAAATAAGATTATTTATTTCTTGATTCAATGTAGAGGTAGCTCTTAAATCATTATTAGACTCTACTATTATATATTTTGTGACTAAGACTCTGGATAATTTCTGATTCTAAAAATACTTTTTCTCTCCTTCTTCAACAGAATGCACTTATAAACTACAGACAAAACGCTCTACAGACATGTTCCGTTGGAAAAAAAGAATTTATTCTGTGGACCAATATCCCAAAGTCACGACTGCCTCTTCTGCCAATAACATTCTCTTGGAGGAGCCAAAGAACAATGCCTGGTATCATGCATTCCCTTATAAACTTTTTCTTGGCTTTTTCTATACAACTCTCGCCAGCTTTTTCATTCTCCTTACCTCAGTCCTCGTCAAAAAGTTAACCTACATTAGCCCGGGACAGCTCTCCATGATCAGAAATCTAGGAGTCCTGGTAGGCTGCCTTCCTATTGCTATCTATAAAGTCGGCGACGTCTTAGGACCTAGAGAGTACTGGTTTTTTCTTGTTGTAAGGTCTTTCCTAGGAGCTACAGCCCTCTATCTCAACCTGATGGCTTACCGATTTCTGCCACTAGCAGTCGCTTCCATTATAATGTCTTCGGTGCCTTCTCTAGTAATGATCACCGCTCGCTTATATCTCAAAGAGCCTTGTGGACTCGTTCCATCCCTAGCCGTCGCTGTGACCATAACTGGTGTCCTGCTGTCCATACGTTTGCCAGAGCTCCTGAAGGATACTGGAGGTGTGACGTTGTCAAACCCTGATTACCTCACTGGACTAGGGTGCGCCTTCTCCTGCATCTTGATCTTATCAATAACCTTTGTAGCCCTTCGAAAAATGAAGGACATTCATTTCTCTGTCGTGTTAGTGTACTTTGGAGCTATTGGGGCCATCGAGAACGGGACCTTGACTCATTTTTTGTCTGGGTACAGCTTACCCCAATGTGGTTGGGATGCCGTCTTGATGATGTTGGTGGGAGTATTTGGATTCGCTGGCCACTGCTTCCTCGTCATGGCTATTCAAGCAGAAGAAGCTGGAATAGTGAGCGTTATCAAATCGTCCACCGACATAATTATATCACTGATCCTTCAAGTCATTTTCTTCGATCTCACTCCGGATATCTACAACATGGGAGGAGCGGCGTTGGTGATTTTCTCAGTGTCCATGATTGGATTCCGGAAATGGCTCATGAATCTTCCGAAAGACTCCAGTAAAAGAAAGAAATTGAAGTTTTTCTTGCTCTAAAGATGAATAATTTGTGTTACATTGCTTATTAGTTATTTGTGTCAATATTCATTCATCTTCTATGAGAATTTCTTCCAGAGAACTGTGACGTCACTGAAAGTTGTGTCAGTTTCTTTGATCTCAGTCCGAATAGAAGAGAAGGGGCGTTTAGGATTTTTTTCAATATCCAACGTTGGAATCCGGAAATGGCTTCTGAATCATTCGAAAGACTCCAGTTAAAGAATGAAATTGAAAAGTTAGTTGTTCTAAAAATGAACTGATTGTTTGTATCAACTTCAAAGTGGCGACCTTACTTATTGGTTATTTGTATCAAGCTCAGTTTATTTCACATGCGAATTTCATTATGGACTAATATCATTGTTTTTGTCTCAGACATGCACTATAGTCAAGATTATTTGTTGTGTTCCTCATTCAGCTAAATTTATAATGACCTTGCTGTTTGCGGACAAAAATCTGGATAGAAGAACAAATGAGAGATCTTGATCGAAAAATTGCAGTTGTGTGCAACGAGAAGAATTTCTATTTTCTTTTTAGACTAAGAAACCATTGAATGGATGATTGGAGAATGGATAAAATGAAAAAATATGAGATGTTTAAAGTACGATAACTATTTGATCAATATTTTCCCGATTTATCCATGGAGAGCAAAAAAAAATAAAAATATTTTCTCTCTTTATGCAGTAGTGTAGTAATATTTTCTACTTAGAACAGAAAAGAAGAATATTCAGTGAATATTATGTTTATTTCACTTACCACCAACAAACTATAATTTTTTGGAATTTAATCTTTTTTTCCCAATCACCCATTCAATTATTTTGCTCATTTTTACTGTAAACCTTTTTACACTTTCATTATATCTTAATCAAGTTGTGTTCATGTTAACTCCAATGCATCGTAAGATCTTATACCTTATTTATTTAAGTTTAATTATGTAATATTTGTATTTATAGTAATAATTTGTTTCAATTTTTATGATAAATGTACTCAATACTCCTAAAATAAAAATAATATTTTAAAAGAGAAGTTGTGGTTTTTAAATAGAAAATAGTAAATGTCTGTGAAATCTGTTAAAAATTCGAATAAAAATCAATTATTAGATGTGTTATCAATTATTAGTGAAAGTTAACAGATGAATGCTGCATCCTATTTCATTTAAAATACTTTTTAATGTAAACTATTTGAATGACACTGGTAGCATTTATTAAATGATCCATGCCAACCAATGTTTCTCTTTTTCAAAATGTTGTCTTAAAGTAACTGAGAAGTCTTTGACAAGGAAATAACACCGGCGAAAAACGAGTTTTTTTTTCTATCAAACTTCACACTTTGCGTAATATAATTTTTTATGCCTTAAATTTTAAGAGCAAAAGAAAATGGTGAATCAAATTTAATTCATCAATAATTAGTTTTAATAATTTATTTTATTAACTGACGTTTATTAAATTTATCGACCACTTGGCAACTTGGCGAGGCACTTGGCGTAAAATTCAATTTTCTTACATAATAAGTTTTAATCAATTAATTTCATTAATTATAATTAAATTATCGTATTGTCATCCTAAACAATTGTGTATGGAAAATTTCAGCTCAATTGAGTGCTTTAAAATGTGAGAAAAAAGCTTTTTAAAGGTTTCAACCAGACACAGTTACAATGTGAGTTACACCTATTAAAAAGTGTATGAATCGCAACGAATGATTTGATATGCTAAGACTTTATTATTAAAATATAAACTAGGATGAATGAGTTAAGAGGAACTAGAGAGAGAGAGAGAGAGATCTTGCATATTCTGTGTTGATAGCGAATAAACTGTATTGTCTTTCTCTGGCTTATTTTCAGTTGCAATTTTGCCCTTATCGACTATTTAATTAGACGTTAAAATGGCTCTGGAGCTAAATAATGATGCAAATACGCCACAATCTAAGAAACGTACTTTACACTAATACCCGAATAGTTATTTAAAATATTGACGTTGTACAGTTTCTACTTGAATTCTTCGAAATAAATCTTTCTTAAATGCATCAATTTCAACGATATCAAGATGTAATGCATAAAAATGCTACATATTCTAAAGTAATATTCGAATATTTATTTAAAGTCGGGACCTCTTACGGACTGGGCTCGAAATTTTTAAACTAAATCTTTCTAGAATTATCCTGAGTTTTTCGTTTCATGGAACACTAAATCGATAGTCTCCGTTCTACCATGTGAAGGAGGTCACAGACGATTATCTATGTACTTTCGGACTTTGCATAGTTTTCCTTCACATTTTGTTATCAATGCAATTATATACGATTTTAAAATTTTTATGATGATTTGATGAAACGTTTTGTGCAATATATTGAGCAATAAAGTCAGATTTCATAAAAAAAAGGAATTTAAATATTTTACTATTTCATACATAAAACAATTACAATTTATTAGCTCATATATTCTTGAAAGGCATAGTATTCTTTTTGACTAAAAGATAAGAGCATGTTATTTACAAGATATGATTCCTAAAAACCATATCTCAAGATAACTAAAATAAGCTATTTAAATTGCATAGTTTATGGAGATAAGGTACAGTATTCTTTCCTAAATTATCGATATACTCTTATTAAGGAATGAAATCGTATCATATGTTACATCTTTAATTTTCCTTCGTCACTGGAGTATTTTTAAAATATTGTTATCGATAATAAATCGATATCGGTAAAATTAGACAATCTTTTAAAAAATAATGATCTTTTTATATAATCAGTAAGAAGAGGGAGATATGATATTGGTGAAGGTCGATACATTTTGATATGATGCTCCCAAAATGCTTGTTAATTTGGATTAGAACTTTATAAATACAACCCATTTTTCTGTATTAAAAAAAACCTAACTCAGTTTGAAAAAAAATATATAAATTCATTAATAGGAATATAAAAATATATGCTTATATAATGCTCAAAAAAGCTCCACAGTTAAACAGAAACCATATATATTTTAGTTTTTCATCGAACCCAAATTTATTTGAATGCAAAAAGTGTTTGCTAGCTTATAGAAAATAAGATTCAATTATATTTTTCTTTTCGGAAGTATTTTTACGTTCCTTTTAGCGATACGATATTGGTGGTTCAGATGTATAAATAATATTTTTAAAACTTCCCCAAAATCTAAGAAAAAGTGTAATAGAACAAAAAAAATCCTTTTAATTCATCATTTGGAATTTGTGTTATTACGTTCGAATAAATACAATAACAATTTCATAGGATTAACATTACGTCCATAAATTCTAGATGGCTAATAAAAAGGAATCTGAAATAATTTTTTCGGAATTTTAATATGATATAAGCAATATCTAGAGCCAAATCATCTTTAAAAAGAAATTTTCGAAATGGATATACTGAGTTTCTGACATATCCTGACCCAATAGCAAGAAGAAAAACACCCATTTTGAAGATTCCTGTAAAAGATAATTGGTTCCCCCATTAGTGAGCACTATGGAAATACATAGAAAAATGTTTTTACAACTAATTCAACAATTTAAAAAAAAAAAAAAGCTTTTCCATTCATTTTAATGTACAGTTTTATTTTTAAAGGCTTTTACAGCAAGGTAACCTTGCTAGAGGACTGACATTTTTAGAAATCGCTGAACCATATCAGCACAAGTATCTCTTGGTGATTATTAAATAAAAGAATAATATGTTTATGAGAATAAACTGATTGATTGATTGCTTATTAACGTCACACTTAGAAGCAACATGAGAGCTAATGGCGACGGACTTCGTCATTTTAAACCTTGGTCAAGTGAAGAGGCGACATCTGAACTGGTACCTCCCTCTCCAAACTTCCATAGCCTTGAGTCACAATAGGATTTAACAAGCGTCAGTCTCACTACAAGACATGTCTAGGGGTATTCGGAAGCCCCAACCAAAGACTTGACAGAAATAACGCGGATTGCAGGTTCGTGACCATGACCAGTAGACCATCGAGGCCTTTTCAGATAATAAATAACATAAAATACTTGTGTTATGAGCTTCGTAGAGAATAGGATGGTCATAGAGTAAATATTTGCAGGCTTGCTATGTGCACCAGGACTAGGTAATATGTATCTATACCCCTTCTCTATAAATTTAATATAAGGCATCTTGTGGGATTTCTTGCAAAATTGTGTTCAACAATCAGGCAAAACCTGCAACATTCTTTCACGGTCGCACATTCCTTCACGTCAGACTCGTTTCGTACTCCATACGAGTGAGATCAGGTGACTTAGCTGACCCACGAAACGTAAGGAGAAGTTGAGTCAATTTATAGAAGTGCACATCGTGTGGATGCGGCTATTATCTCGTTGAAATATCTGGGAGGGGGGCACAAAGGAACAGCAACAAAATTAGTCATTGAATTTTGTCTTCTTACTGCTGGGTTGTGGCGTAGTGATTAGCATGTCTGATTACAAGCACAGCCGACCCAGATTCGTATCCCGGTGATTTCAACTTTGGTAGATAGTCGTGGGTCAACTCAGCCCTTCACTCCTCTTGGATCGATAAATGAGTATCAAGCTCGCTGGAGAATTTAACTGGGGATCCAAAGTCGGGCTAGCCACTTGGATTAGGCACTAGCTAGTAACTAGATGCCCAGGTCCAAAGGCTACAGAAATGGAGACGGGCACCGCCTAATGGGACTTCTTAGACCTGGGCAGACTTTAACTTTAACTTAACTGCTGAACTGTAAGTAAAACACAATTGAATGGCAAAGGGGACTTGTTATCAATGGAAATGACTTCCCAGACTTATAACGCCTAGTTATGAGCTTGCGGGGCATGAGATAGTTAAGAGAACGATCCCTACCCTGTCCTGGACGTCATCAGCCACAAGGTGCTAGGCTGGATAGCCGGCCACTGTTCTAAGTGGTGATGAATAGTCTGTGATGCCCTCTATGTTTGCTACTAGCGAACATTTGATCTTTAAATGTCACTTACAATTCAGTTACTAAGTTAATAGTCAAATAATGCGCCAGTTTTTGTTTTAGTTAAGTTTTTATTAACATCGCACTAGAAGCAACACGAGGGCTATTGGCGACGGACCTCGTAATTTTGAACCTCGGTCAAGTGACGAGGACGATACCTGAGCAGGCACTCCCCTCTCCTAACTACCACAAAAAAATGGAACAAATCTTCATGCGTCTTCAACTAAAAAGTATCTATTTGTTTTACTCATCTAAATTATTATTAAGGTGAATTCTACTCAGGATCGAATCCGTATCTTTGTCATCTATTGCATAATCTCTTGTTCACTAACTTCTCTACCTTCTGTTAATTCTACTAGTAGTACCTCCCTTCTCTCATTCATTACACTTCAATTTATAGAAACACCGATTTACATATTTTATAAGTTGTATGTGTGAGAGAGAGTTGGTAGAATCAATCAATGATAACTAGGACCGTTGAAGGAAGGTAGGCTTCCTAACCTCTACAAATACTAAGTGACAAATTCCGTTTACAACTATATCCAGACGACCACTGTAAAGGCATTGCAATGGGACAGCTTGCATCCAGGCCAGGTGGACTAACGCGCTATTGACTTTTTCACTTTGCAACAGTCGAACAATGCTATAAATCATACAGTCGTTCAGTTGTTTTTAAATATTTAATTTGTACAAGTTCTCTTTCTTCCTTAGAAATTTTAGGAAATATTTCATCGTGCAATAAAGTTATTGTAGAATTTCAAAAAAACCCTCATCCTTGTGTCCTTTTCTTTTCTTTGGGTGCCATACTGGAATTCTCGGGAATGAAAGGGCTGATTTCTTGGCTAAGACTGCAACCAAGCGAGATATTGATTTCTCAGTTAATATTTCCAAACTATTTTATAAAAATAAAACTGAAAAAAATATTTTCTCACCCTGAAACAACTTGTACAATCAATGAGCTCATTCTATCCTGAATAAGAAGTTTTTCTGGACCATTCCACATAGACTGACATGCCGTTATTTTTATACAAGTTTTAAAATCATTCAATATGTTTCTGGTAACGGTAATTTTCAACTGTACCTCAATTAACTTAATCTGAGCTCTTATAAATTTTACGAATGTTGTGCTGGTGGTGAGCAAAGTGTTAGACATCATATTCCATTTTGTTCAAAATTAAATTTAAAAAAATGCTTGAAATTCAAACAACACGCTCTCAAAATCAAATGGCCTCCAAATGCCCAATTTGTTTCCTGTAAAGCTTTTTTTTTGTACCTTCATTTATTTGATATTGTAACTTCAATAATGTGTTTTGTACCTTCATTTATTTATTTATTTATTTTTTCATTTTCTCTGATTTTTTCATAATTTTTGCTTTGTAATTTGTCTTTTCTTTCATTTTGTTTTACTTCTGCAAGTCTCGTATGATATTTGTAGTACACGAGAATTGTCTTATATGTTTTCAATATGAAAAAAAATTCTGAAATAATTCCTTTTCTTGTTTATAACATCCATCAATTTTTCATTCTGACATTGGAAAACGTCTTCGTCATGTGTCTATTTTTATGTCTAAAAGTTATTATCAATCTGTTGCTTAATCCAAGTTTTTTGAGTGCAGAAAAGGAAAGGTTGGTTGGTTTTATTAACGTAGCAACAGAAGCAGCATGAGGGTTATTTGCGATGCGTCTCGTCATTTTGAATCTCGTTCAAGTGACGAGAACAACATCTGAGCTGGCACTTCCCTATCCTAACTTCCACACCACGCCCATGGGAGGACTTTGAGCCGTGACAGATTTAACGGGTATTCGCCCCGGCTACATGGCGGGTCTTTAGCGGCGCCAAGATTCGAACCAACGACTCGATCAAAACCACCGGCCACGAGTCTGCTACCATCACCACTAGACTACCGCGACCGAAAAGGAAAGGACATGTGTGACAAAACAATATAACCATTTATATACTATCATATTTTTGGTAAACAGTGCTTTCTACGTGTCTGCTGCCTTCGACGGAACACTCTATTCTGTTCAATTACATCCCTCAAGAACAGTTATGTGAATGCTTGTCGCGCCACCTAATGTCATTGATTTTCAATACCTTACACAAAGTGTAGTTTGTACGAAACTGCTTACAGTTTTCAGATGCGCATATTTCTGCTCGGCAGTTCACCAACTATAATCGTTTTATAATTTCAGTTTGAAAATACTGTATTCAAATGTTCAGATAAGTGAAAGCCGTTGTTTGGAATAATTAACCATTTTGTTTGTATGACCATTTCTTTCTTATTTTATCGAATTTTCATAAATTCCAGCCATGAAAACCATTATAGAGTCTGATGAGTTCATTCAGTATTGAACATTTGCCTATTCTTTGGTAAATTAAAACAATTTACTCTCGAACTTCGTTTCGCTTTGTTCGTAATTTAAAAAGGCGGAATTTGAACTTTTTACGATGTCTTTCGTATCTCCACGATTCTTTTACCTTTATCACGTATCATTGCTCCCCTTCAGCCCAATCTCATTACGTTTTGACTCTTCCATTCACTTTCTGATAAGTTTCTGTTTCCAAATAAACATTGAAGCTGATTGCGCCGCTTTCTACTAGAAGTTTTGATAAAATTTCGCTGTCTCTGATCACAACGCCTGTATGACGCATAAACGTTTCAGCGTTAGAAAAATGAAACGTACATTCAGCAAGATATTTCGTTTAGCGCGTTTAGTCTACTAAGATCTCAATGAAATAGAGTTGAAACGAATCGTGTTAACACATTGTTGAAAACGAAATAAAATTTTAAAAATTTACTTTTATTTCAATTTATTTTTAAATTATAAGGATTAATTTTAATGAATAAATGGAATTTCAATTATGACAATAATGTCGAAAATTACAGCATATACAGTAAAAACGTTTTACACAGCAATCTTGATCGCATTAATAACGTGAATGCTATTTCAAGACTGATGAACCTATTGTCCCAAAACAAACGCATGCCCAAAGCGAACACAGCCACTATCCTTCGACCTGGCCTTATTTGCAAAGGAAACACGTGCAAATACATGTTTGATATATATGTACAAACAATACACTCTTATGAGTATTGTAACAAACATAATAATGCACATATGCTCCAAAGTATGTGCAAATACTACTGCACATATGAGGGAGACTCGAAAAGTGCCTGTTTATGGCTACAGATGGCGCTGCTTAGGTAAAGCGGTATTAACATTGTGCGCTGCCATCTATGGCGGCCCTTCTCGAACGGCTGGCAACATTTTCACCTTGTCATGAGGCGGCACGTTAGAACAATCTACTTTAGCGGATATGCAAACTGCGAGTGCGTGAGCACCTGTGATATTGGTATTTATACCCGTGCAGCCATCAAAAGATTGCAGCAAAAGTTCGACGCCCGGTGGCTTACCGACCCCGTGGAGGGGGAGAGTGAGATTGGCCTTGATGTGGAAGCGTTGTTTCGAACCCGAAGAAAAGTTGATCGGTCCCTTTTTGTCATGCCCTAACCAACTAGGCTGAAAAGATGTCTCATCCGGCTAATTAGCTAGGCGTTTTAACTTCTGGTGTTGTTGTTTTTGAAGAGAGTCGCTGCAAGAGGTTTTGTTTTAGTAGTCCGACTACTGTCATCCTCCAACAACCCAACGAGATTTCCTTCCTAGACCAGTCCGAATTTCTTTCCATCCGTCGATAGCCGGGATCTGCCGCGTTTACGCTGGACGAGTAAGAAACATCTAGAACCAGTAGACTGATCGCTCTCGCAACGCAACGAACCAGAGTTCTCTGTTGCCGCTTTCTGGATGCCCGAATCTTGCTTGTAGTGGTGTCAACGAGGCTACTCGAGAGTTGTTCCTTATCACTGTGCTCCATACTTGTATGACGACTTTCTGACACGGGCTGTATCTCTTCAGTCATGTATTAGCTATTATATCTACCTCTTCACATCCATTAAATGACGTCATAAGAAATGTGACATTGATTCTTAAGGTCATATTTTTTATTTGGCAGCCAATTGCTGCGACGTCGAGTCGTCGTCATCGGTGAGAACTGAATTTTCACAACAAATCAAGCAAACATCAAAATAAGGAGCTACTTTGGTTGAATCAGCTCCAAAGAAGGTGAAGATTGGGAAAGTGAAGGTGTCAATTTGGGGGGGGGGGCGAAGGACGTAATAATTATGGATTTCTTGGGAAAAGAAATGGACCATATCACAGTGAATGGCCTTATTTCCCAACACATGTTAATGGGTTGATATGAGAAGTTAATTTATGCTCCTCTTCTTCTTGTCAAGGCCACAGATTCAGTTAAACAAAACCATGGATTAAAAGAACAATGGCAGGATAATAATCCAATAGACGGCAGTAGGGAAATAAAATATCTTCCACGGACTAAACAGGCGGAAGCCCAACCTCTCGGGATAATGGTGTTTTCCCCCCCTTTGAGCCAGTTAGATAAGTTAAATAATAACAAAACTAATAGAAAACATGGCGAAGGGCAAGAAAATAAAAGTTTTAATCTAGCAAAACAAAATGAGGACGTTATGTTGAATCAGCTTTCATCTCGGAAACGCAAAACGAATAACCAGTTGTATTGCTTCAGAGGAACATCAATAGAAAAACCAATAATCAATCAACCAAACATCAGATTATCAAACAAGATCACGATGTCCATGAACGAGTTTTATAGACATTTTTCTTTCGCGTGTTCATAACATCATTAAATCAAAATTTTATACATCTGAAACGTTTTTTTTTTTTTTATGTTGAACGACGAAACAGAATTTAAATTAACCTTTTATTGTGTTAAGAAGCATCTTTAAAGAAATGTTTATTTTTCATGAATTTCAATTTTCGAATTGTCTTCCCGTAAACGTTTTCACAGAAGACAGGAAAATGCAACAACGAAGTTCTGTACGTAAAAGTTATTCATTTATTTAATATTTCATTCATTATTGAAATCATTTTATTTATTTCCTTTGTGATTCATTCGTTATTGTTTAGTTACATTTGAATGCAACAAAATACATGAATAACAAATCTTACATAAATGACAGTGAAATAACGATAAAAAGTTCAAATAATATACAAAGGAAGGCTTTCTAACAACAAATGCTACATAAATGACAGCAAAATAGCGATAAAAAGTTCAAATAATATGAAAGGCTCCATTTATGAAATATTGTTCAATGTCGACTAATTTAATAACGACTTTTTTTGCAAAAAAGGAATCGAATAGTTTCTTGATCACTGATTAAAGATTTTTCTTAAAATTTTGAATCTCAAATATTATTTGATTTACATCAATCATTTATATAATAATTATTCAAAATAAAAAAAAGTACATAATTACATTAAAGGACTATAAAATTAGTTACAAATAAATGAAGCCGCAAGTTTTAAGATTCCGCAAATATTTTTATGAAATGCCAGATCTGAATCATCATTCCTTCTGGTTATTTTCAAAGAATTCGTTAAACTGTCACGGACTTTTAGGTTTATGTATAAATTTTAAAGACGACTCATATTTAAATTGTTTTAATTCTTAATTAACATTTTCTACCCTTTTCTTTCTTCGTGATTACTTTATTAAAATAAAAGTACTAAGAAAAAATTCAATTATTGTTTTAACAAATTTTGCAGTCATAATCCTTGATTCAGAAATTTATAGAGAATAATACCTCCCAATAAGGGTCACCCACCCTACCATCATATATATGACGCCCTTTGCAGTATATATATATATATATATATATATATATATATATATATATGTATGTATCGTTTTGTCTTGAAATACATAACAGCAGACAGAAGCGCCATATGTTTTGCAGATACAAGTTAGAGCGCGACGAGAGACGAGACGAATCACTCAATATGATTCAACAAATTATTTGGATTCTAAAATATCTTATGACTTTTCCCCATCCCTTGTAAATAGTTGCCTTAATAAACATGTGCTTAATATTATGTGATTGTGTTGTCACTCTCAACGCACACATACACACTTACTCACTCATGTATGTATATTATATATATATATATATATATATATATATATATATATATATATATATACACCTCTGATACCTTTGAATAACAGAATCTGATCATCGTAAAGGAATAAGAAAAAATGTAGTAAAAATAAAATTGTTTTATTTATATTAATCTCCATATATTTTTCAAGAGAATTTTATATATATATATATAATCCTCTTGATTCTTTTAATTTACTATTTTTAATCTCCTTAATTATTTTATATTTACTGTTTTTAAATTAATCATATACTACATCTGAACTTTTTCATAATTTTTTTAAATGCTTAATCCCTGAATGAGTACTCTCATATTATCTACAGCTTGCAGATAGCTGCGTCTATACAAAGCAATCTCTTTGTTTGCCAATCACTTAAAATTTATCAAACATTTATTTTCGGCTATTTTTACAAGATAATCTCTATTACAATCGGAAAGCAATATGTATATACCCATTGTTTATGCTCGACTTTACCGAGCATGAACTTTCATTTTACTTTCGTCGCGTATGATATGAATGATCGATCCAAGAATAAGAGAATTGTGTAACTTAATGAATAAGAATTATTCATAAGAAGAAGTATATTACACTTTTAGAGCCTTTTTTTATTGTTATATTATATGTAAAGAAAAAAGTAGTACATTTGTTTTGCAATGTTTATTCCTTTCTCTCTCTTTTGTACGTTGTTCAGACAACATGTAATATTTTTTGTCAAACGAGAAAGATGTAGATAGAGTCTAAAATACGTTGGGTAACTTGATTGAATCTTATGAGCATCAAGGCTCTCAATATCTATATCTAGTAGTGTTTTGAAGTTGAACTTCTTCACTTGTCGAGATTTTATTTTAAAGTTATTTTTAAAAAATAATGGTAATTAGAAAAGGATAGTTAAATTTATGAATTTAAAAATGCAATGAGAATTTTTAAAGATTGAATTTATCAGATGGAAAATTTAAGATTTTAAGGAAGAAAAGAGATCTTTCTACATAGCTACGGGTAAGAATAGCCGTAGCTGCGCGAGCTAAATTTTAGAGACCAGCCAATGGAGTAGCTACCTCTTTCGTGTAGTTGTCTCAGTTGGAATCGGTGCTCGTAAAAATTTTTGTGAGAGAGGAGAGGACGAGAGATCGTGTTCTGATTGGATGCCGAGTCCAATGCGATTTGTGGAGAAGGATGTTGTTTGTGCCTATAGGAGTTTAACGTTAGAATTTTTTTGAAAGAACAGATATCAGAAATTGATAAGTCTGAAATATATTTATAAGGGGGAGGATGAGGATCAAGCATTATTGATCTGAAAAGTAAAACTCTGGCATCAGCCTCCGACAAAAAAAATTTTTAATTTGTTTTTCTTAAAAAAAATTTAAAAAAATAAAAGAATATAACTTTAAAATATATCAAAAAGTATAACAATTTTCTTAAGTTATAACTAGAATAAAAGCAGTTTCAAAAAATTAATATTCGTACGAATACACAGTCTATCAATCACACAAATTCATTTTACCTCTCTTTTGTTATGGCCACCACGGGGTAGGGGAGTGGTCAGTTTCGAGCTCGTGGCTGAGGATCAGTTGAACCTAGGGTTCGTGTTTCGATTCCACAACAAACTGATGATAAGACTGAAGCATGTTAAATCTATCACAGTCGAACGGGCATCACGGGCAAGATGTGAAAGTTAGGAGAGTGGGATACTAACTCAAATGTGTGTGTTGTCTTAATCTCTTGACAGCAGTTCAAAATTGTGAAGTCTGTCACCAATAGAACCCGTGATGTTTCTAAGTGCTATGTTTATTTTCGATTAATAAAATAAACCAATGCCCGGAGAGAGATTAATCAAGACTCAAAAAGGCGATTCAGTGGAGATTTATCAATATTAAAAATAAAAGGAAATAATTTGAATATATATTAAAAAACAATATTTCACGTTTAATGAAAACACATTTTTGTAAAAAAAAAAACTACAGCTGTGTGGAATTGAAAAGTAACTGCATTTCTGTTGAAGGAAAATTTGGGATGCAATATACAATGAGAGGCTCAAAAAGTGCCTATTTTTGACGACAAATGTTAGTCGGCAAGTTAGTCGATTGTGTGCAGCTATTTGTTAAACGGCTCCAAAAACAAATTTGATTCGGATTGATTGGTTAGTTTTGATTTCGCAATCAAATCAAAATTTTATTGTTCTCGTCATATTTTCGTTTCGAGTTGTCGTCGGCGAGGACGCCTGGGCCCCGACAGATTTAACCTGCATTAACCACGGATACGAGGCGGGTTTTTGGTAGCCAAGGCCCGAACACACGACTCAACGAAAACCGCCGTCCACGAGTCTGAAACCATGACCACTAGACTACCGCGGCCACACTCTGAAAAAGGCTTATGAGCAATAAACTAAAACTAAAAGTTAACCTTGAAAATATCAAAATGTACATACTTAGGGGGGGGAGGGAATTCTAAAATAGGAAAATAAAATACAAATTATTCAAAAATAAGTATCGGAGCAAACGGAGATCTAAATTTTTCGTATCGGAATCCGTTCCCATTCTTATTTTCATGATTATCAGCTATGTCACAGAAATCAGATATGCTGCAGCGCTACGACTCAAAAATGAAATAATTCCACTTCTCTGTTTTGAATAACAAGGTGTTATTCTGAAAAATAAACATGAGACACAGCTTAGATCTACTTCACTTTATTAAATTTTTAAAACAAGTAAAAAATTAACGTATTTCAAAGAAAATAATCGCGTTTTTTGTTACCTTTCGACGGAAAATTAAATTTAAAATAAATGCAAGGTATATTCAGTTTCACCCAACATCATCTGCATTGGGTACAAATAATTAGAATTACACTCACGAAAATAAGTTTTAATAAATATCGTCTACATCACGCAAAGATAACTACATATACTGTGAAAATGATTTTCAACATTTGATTCCAATTTCTAAGGCACCCGTCTACCGGCCATTTTGATTTCGTTAGCGTTATGTGAATCCTGTAAAATTTCTACGACCACCTTAACATTTTTACTGTTTGATCCATTTGAATACGTTAAAGTGCATCTGAAAGAGCAAAAATTAATGAAGGTTTCCGCGGAATTATAATTTTCCTTGGACTTTTAAAAATATTTTAGAATATTATTTAAAGATCGGGAAAATCCACGAAAGAATCACTGAAATAGCGGTAAAAAATTTTTTTTAAGAATTCAGAGGGAAAATGTAATTTTGCTGAAACCTATATTATTATTATTTTTTTTTTCTTTTTTGGATCCACTTTTTGTATTCAACTAGATAAAATAGTTTAAATTTGAGGACAGTGGTCTCCATAGGATTAAAATTACGTCCACGAAATCAAAATGGCGGGTAGACCGAAATAAAAATATAAATTCAATTCATTTGTTCACTCATTTTGGGGGAGCCTAAGATGGAGATTCAGGTTTAGCGCAATATTTTCTTTTTTCTTTTTTTTTTTTCAAAATTGAAATTGGAGATAAAACATGCATCAAAAAAATTAAGATAACACTTCGTCAAAAACGATATACCCCCCCTCCCTCCCTACATTCCTTTTAACCGACCACCTCTGGATAAAATGTTTATTTCCTTTTAGGGAAATAGACATCTCTTTTTCTAAATCATAAACAACAAGATACGTAATTCCTTACGTAACAGGGTCTGATCTTGAACTCTTTTGCTTTCATAACCGTTGATACTTGATGGCTTCGTTTCTGATCAAATGTATGGAAAAACGGGAATTTTTTTTTAAACAGAAAATCACAAAAACTGACTATTTATTTTAAGATTGGATCTTTTAACGTCATTCTTCCTCGTACTCTCGTCATTCTTCGTAATAGAGTTCCGAAATCACACTCTATCGTATTGATTAAGTGTTATTGTTTATCTAAACACATTTTCGGGAGAAAAATGCACACATTTCTTAAAATGATATCGAAAATATCGGACAGAAAAACTCTAAATTATACTGCGTTATCTAAAATTTGATAAAATGGCTAGTCCGTTCTTATAGGTTCTAATATCTTTAATCCACGTTAGTTGACTGAGATTTTACGGTACTTCCTCGAGGGAAATACGTGGAATGTTTCGAAAATTTGGTCATTCTTTTTCACAAGGAAAATTTATTGCATAAAAAAATAAACCGTGTCATAATGAACTGTACACCTCGCAACTATTTTCCAACATAGTCGCAAATGACAATGAGTCATTTGTCGTAGTGGGCAATGAGTTTGAAAAATCTATTCTGGTAAAACTAGGTGTCCTGCGTTGTAAGGAATTATCGCACGGCCTGCTCCCCCTCAACATTGTTTTGGATGGACCTGAGCACAACCAATACGCAGTGCGGACGCCATGTCTGACACCGTTATGCGCCTATCAGCTGACACCATGTCCTGTACTCTAGCAGCGTTGTTTTCATTCGTGGACGTGAAGGAACGCCTTCATTCTCCACCCACTGCCTTCCTTCACTTAACATGCAACTCCAGCGCCCAACCATTTGACGGAACATGACCTGTTTGTCCTCGCGGTCTGTGATGTTTATGGATGACGGACATACTTGACCCACGTGCCCATTCATACCGAATAACAGCATGCAATTCCATTGCCGACCACGTTGTCAGTCACGTCTCGGGCACGATGGTCTGCTGCTACTCTCGTTTCTTCGTATCTCTGCACATGTGTCATTCCTCCTCCACTGACGCTACTTTCGTCGTTGAGCCAACAAAGGATGTGGATTCTTATGATGACTGTTTGTTTCATCTGGTGTGTCATGTGCTCTTTCAAAAAAATGGCGAAACATACTTTCGGAGCATCCTTCGTTTTGTGCCAAATGCATGATGAAGACGTTTCCAGTTTTCGCATTAAAACAATTTAAAATTCAATCTCAGGATACAGAATAAAATTAAGATCAATAAAATTATATGTACGGAGTGAAACCTATGTCACCAATGTAAGAATTTTTTTAAAAAAATTGGTTGAAGGTTTTTCTCAATCGAGCCAAATAAATGTAATGTGTAAGGTTTTAAATGTTTAAAACGAACAGAATTAAAAGCAAAGCATTTAGTCACACACAAGATGTGTCTCACCGCCAGAAGGCAAACACAATGATTAGATAGAGGGGATGGCTGAGGTATCCCATTACAAGATGATCATGTGCCAGTTTTGTGAGTCCAATTCGTAGACTTGTTATAATAACACCCCCTCTTCTACATGAAAATGGATTCTAATGAGATATGTATGATGCAATTTACTACCTTTTTCCACATTTCATTGATCCTGCCAATGGTCAAGGATTACATTTTAAAATTTTTTTACAACATCACAATATGGAAAGGTAGGAGATATAGAACTAGATATGTATTTAGCAGCATTGCTTATAGTTTCATTGATCTTGATAACTGCGTGGGATGATTGGTTCTATTAATGTCGCACTAGAAACAACACTTCGGCTCTTGGGACGGACCTCGTACTTTTGAACCTCGGTCAAGTGACGAGGACGACACCTGAGCTGGCACCACCCTCTACTAACTTCTACACCACGCCAACGGGGGGAGGGGGCTTTGAGCCTCGACAGATAAAACGCGCCTCAGCTCCGGCTACACGGCGGATCTTCATTTGCATCAATGCTCGAACCCACGATTGAACGAAAACTTCAGGGTTGCGAGTCCGCTACCATGATCACTAGGCTACCGCGGCCTCACTGGCATAGGAGGATATCCAACAAAATAGCATTTGGACGTTTTTTGTCCCACTTTCGCACGCATCATCTAGTCCAAGAAATGTCCATGTAAAGATGGGGCACAAAAATTCAGAAAGAGATATTTATGCTATGCTCATTTTCACTTCCTTTCACCGTGTGCATTTCAAACGTACTCTTGTCTCGAGAAAATTCTGTGATTTTATTTTCGGCTGTTAACGCATTAGAAGCATCTATCTTTGGCCTCTTATCAGAAACCTCTTTCTTCTTCGTGTGATAAAAATTCCATGCCATCTTTACTCCTATTTTGAGTCTTAAAACACATCCCGAGGATGGTTCAAACAATGCCTGCGGTTGGACACAGATTGCGTTTCTAAGGAAAACAACATTGCTTGCTGTCATATGTTAAACAAAGCCAAAATAAATCTGACACAGATTCATTGGTAAGTTTCGATTTTGAAGCCATTCGATGCCGAAACAAAATTGAATGGCTGCCACGTCAACCTATCAATGAGACCTGGATTCATCATTAAAAGTCGGAAACCAAGAAACAAACAAAACAGTGGGTCGCTTCTGGTGAGTCTGCTACAAAGAAGGCGAAGACGTTCTCATCGGTCGGAAAAGTAATGGAGCCGATTTTTGGTATGCGAAAGACGTCATACTGTTGCACTTCTCAGAAGAAAAAAAAGAAAAACTATCGGTATACAATACTGCAGAGAATTACCTCAATACTATTTCCCATTCCTAATTAGAGTATTTTTTGAAACACCCCAAGGAAGTTTCTCGTAACAAATACACATTTTCTCTCACTTTCAAAATGCGTGTAAAAATCTCATGTTATCTTTAGGACCCATTTTGAAGATTAAAATCACGCTACTTGCGTCAAATTCACATTGGCGGCCAACAACAAAGCTAACAGAAGATATAAATTCCATTTCGATAGATAATGAAACTTTTGGTCGTTTCACTGTTTCAAAAATAAATAATAAGCATCGTTTAGATTCGAGAAAGTAAGGTCGTTTGTTTGCGCTGTTTTTTTTTCTCCAATGCTATTGATAATCAGACCGCATTGAAACGTGTCATCTGATAGGGCTAAAAAGCTGCCAATAACATTTGTGAGGTATTTAAAAATTACCTTTTCCATGTCTTTTGCGACATTCACTTTAGGTTTCCTTTTGACTGATCTATATTTGAAGTGCTTTATTATGAATCTGATAACAATGCGCTTTACCTCGATATCTCTTTAAATAACAAAAAAAAAAAAAAAAAAATAGAATTATACAAATATGACTTATTCAAAGCTCAACACACTTTTAAATCGGTTTGTAGAATGACGTTTAAAAGTTTACACGTGGGTCATATTACGAGGTATCATTCTGTCCCTGATCCATTTGAACGACTGAAGTACCTCATCGGTATCAAAATATAGATGCAATCTTACATTTATTAAATAGTTTATGCCTACTATTTGCACAATTCTTTATTTGGGAACTTCAAAAAGTACCTGTGTTGGACGATAAGTGGCATTGCTAAGGCACGTTGGTGTTGCCATTGTATGCTGTCACGTCTTAGGGGTACAAGACCTTTTAAATTTCAAGATCATCGATATTTTGAAATATATTTTGAGCCCTAATATTAGGTCGCAAAAAAAAACCCCTCATTTCTGTACACTTTGGTGCTAAACCTTTAAAGGTACTACCAAAAAACTTCCTGTGAAAAAAAAAATCTAAACTTTTTGTTCCAAATCTTATAATTTTTACTCCATATTTCTTAAAGTAAAAAAGTTTTTAGCTTGCGTGTGGTATTTCTCAGAGACTATTTATCATATTAGTTTAGAATTTCATTACAAATGTTCAAAATAACTTTCATTTTGACTGACACATCAATTATTAGACAAATTATTAACTTAAGAAGTTATGTAGATAATGGATTTCTTTAAAATTTTCTAATTTTCTTAACAATGTATTAAAAAACCATTTTTCCTCTAGTTCATTTTACAAAGTATATACTATTACAGAACTTAACTTTGTTCTGCTAGATAATATTGCGTTTTTAAATTTAGTTCAATATTGTACTTCAGCATCTTGTTCGCTGTAAAATATTGATTTTCGTGATTTTGAAAAAGTGTCCAATTTATATTCCTTTATAAATTCTTAAGATTTTCTTTAAATTATATGAAAATAGGAGAAGTAACATAAATATATATGAATATTATGTGGCAAAAGTGGCAAATTTCTGTTTTGCTTCGTTGGTAAGTTATATTGCTTTGACGTATGTTTCGTTCTTTGTACACGGATACTACTTGAGAGTCCTGAGACTCCTTAAACGAAGCCAAAACAAATTTGACACTGATTCATAAGTTCATTTGCCGAATCAATATTTTATTGCCACCGGATCGAATTGTCGTCACCATTTTGCGCAGAGTTGTCACTGCAGATGAGACTTGGATTGGTTATCATACCTGAAAACCGAGTAATATTTAAAACAATAGGTAACTTTAGGGGAGTTTGCTCCAAAGAAGGTGAACATGGTCTCATTCGGACGAGAAAGTTAAGGAGACGATTCTTTTAAATGTGAATGGCGCTCTACTTCTGGATTTAAGCGATCTCTGGACAATATTACAGTGAACTGCCTCGCCGTTGCTTCCGGGCCTTCCTGATGTGCTGTTTGTGTTTCGAGTTCCGCGCCGCTGATGAACTTTATCGCGTTCGCCTGGACCTCTGCTTTTATTTTGCTGTGCTGTGATTTTACTGCTTTTACCACACAGATTTCTACTTGGGCATTTGTACGCCTGAAAAATTTTATTGTATTTTATCTTCAAGACCTATTTTTCGGCTATTTTTACTATGTAACCCTTGCCTGTAATAATTATCTGCTGAAATAAAAAAAAAATTGAATTCCTTTTCCCATTTTTAAAGAGAATACTTTTTGAATCATGTTTGTAAGGAAATCTCATTGTACATAATAGAAATAAACGTTCAATAATATCTCGTATTGGGTACAAATATAGGTAAAAGATTCAAAATAGAAAAATAAGCCTGTAACGTCCTAGCATTATTTCCTTCGCAAGCCATTACTGTTTGTGATATCTTCTTCTCTTGCTAGACTCATTAAAGACTCAGTCTTTGACAATAATAAAAAAAAATTATTCACACTTTGTCGTCCGCGTCTTGGAGCTCCTACATATCTCTCATGAGTACATTCTTCTTCTGATACATTACCTTAGCAACCCTTTTCTTCGACAAAGAAAGAGAGAGCTGACATAATTTTCTCATGCCGAACGTGCTGGAAAAGTTTGGGACGAGTGTTACTGTCCAGTAGACATCGTTCGTATTTTTGGTGGAGGTCATATTGAGCCTTTATAATTTTATAAGCTTTAAAGAATGATTTTTAGTTTAATTCGGCCAAAAGGGTCGGAATTTTTTTTTAGTTTTGTTACAGTACACTGCAAAATTTGAACATTATTTAAAAAACACCTTTGCACTAAAGATGTAATTTTAATAAGAAGATAAAAAGTTATCATCTCTTCACATCGGTTTTATGATCAACCTAGCTATGTTATAAAATGCAATCGAAAAGCGAAACACATATTTGATTTCAATGAACCATTCCAAACTCACTACCGGAAAAGTTACTTCTATAAATGTAAGAAATGAAACAAAACTTCATTGTTAAAGGCATATTTTCAACATTTGCATCACCAATAATAATATACACAAATAAAGACCTGTTCAGCAGACGATAACTTTTATAGATAGCGACTTAATTGGTTTTCGAAAGGCAGACAATTTTTACAAAACATCTAAAATCAAAATATGGCAACTTGCATGTCTAAGGAATCGTGGATTCAAAATTTAATTCAATCAGAACTAATCGTGTGAAAACAATAGCGCTTACTTCGAGTTAAATTTAATTCAGCAATAAAAACTTCAAATGTCCCAAGATGAAAGTTCGAAGAGTTAAGGCTTCCATCAACCAGCCATTTTCTTTTCGTGAACGTATTGTTAATCCTATGTCAATTCTACTTTTCTCCTCAAACCTCTACTTATTTGAATGCAATGAAATGTATCCCAAAGAGCAAAAACAATGAAAGTTTCTGCAGAATCTTGTTTTCTGGCCAATTTTCGAAAATATTTAAAAAAAAAAAAATTAAAAGATCGGAAAACCCACAAACGCATCATTAAGGCTTCTGTCTGCCCGCCATTTTGATTTCGTGGACGTAACGCTAATCCTATGGAGGAATTTCGACTTTAATTCTCACGTTTTTACTGTTTGATCTATTTGAATGCAATAAAGTGCATCTGAAAGAGAAAAAAAATTATGAATGCTTCTGTGGAATTATTTTCTCTATTTTATTTTAAAATATTTTTAAAGACCAGAAAATTCATAAACAAATCATTTAAATAGAATGGAAATATTTTAAAAGAGTAAAGGAAAAATAATTCCATCAGAAGACTTCATTATTTTTCTCTTTCAGATCACTTTTGCATTCAAATAGATCAAACGTAAAACGTTGAGAACTAAAGTCGAAATTCTCCTATTAGAATTTAGCGTTACGTCTTAAATCAAAATGGCGACTACGGGAGCCTAAAGTAGAATATGGCATTGCGCTGATCATTCATGATGGTTCGAAACTTGAGATTCTTCAGGGGTTGCTTGCTGTACACTATATAATGTCGATTTGAATTATCTATTACGGTTTATTTGTGTCATAATTAGAAAAAGCGAAAATGCTTTCTTTCCGAAATAAGTCCACCAATTTTGTCCAAGCGTAGGGTGAAAATTTCATCCTCCATTTTTCCACATCTTACGCATTTTTCTTTGAAGATTTCAAAAAGAGTGCGCCATAAATATTTTGATTTCTTTTTGGGGAGGGTATTTTAGACATTTTAGCTGGTTTCTAATGTGAAAAAGTTAAAATGAAGTATTACTTCAAATCAGATGTTGTGTGCTTAAAGGGTTTTATTGTTGTTTTGACCACGGGCCTAATTTGGATCTGTGGCAACTCTGCATGTGGTGCATTGATTATATCAAAAATCAAATATCTTTCTAACCATGAAAATCACATTAAAATCGCCAGGTCGACACAACATTTACAGAAACATAAACAAAATTTCGCCTACAAAACTGCAGAAGCCAGTTCAACCTCTCAAACAATGTCATTTATCAATAAGTGCTAAATCTTTGCTTTAAAGTTCATGATAATAAAGTAAAGCATCACTTACCCCTCGCTCACACATACCTGTGGAGGTTGTGGAAATGGTTAGTTTACTGCAAACATTTTGTCTCAACTATAAACTCACCACTAGCAATTTCTAATTACTTACCCCCTTTTTCTCTTTTACCAACTTTTATTTCTTAAATTCAAATTCTTTAGTCATTGTTCTTGTTAATTCCTTACCATATGAATTACATAGGCAGATCTCGCTGGCGCTCAATTGCCATCTAATTTTAGTAGTTGTGAATTATATAAAATATTTTGATGAATAGACTGAAAATATTTATGATGATGATTTCCTCTGCATCCAATTAACAAACAGATTGAAAATGCGGTTTGTTACAGCCACTTTAACATGATTTTAAAAGTCCTTAAAGGTGTTAAAATGCAAGGGTTACTTTATGCAATCCCCATAGAGCAGAGGAAACAGGCTAATTTGGTAATATATCGTCAAAAATTCCCGTTAAGCACGGCTGGTTGTGCTAAGTGCTCGCCTACTGAATTTATGATAATGCATTATTTGTTCTTGTAACCGAAAGATGGAATATACATTAAATTAATCAACGAGGAAAATGCAATTATAGAACGTCTGTCAGTGGAATACTGAAGATAAGATTCATACACGATGCTGGTTTACAGAGCTTGACCCAAATCATTGTAATAGATAAATGCTCAGAGTTGAAAATGCTGGAGATGAAAAATTTTCGATATTATTTCATTGAAAGAATATTTTATAGAAGATAAGCCATTTGTTGCACCATATACTACAAACAGATCAAAACAAATAATAAAACAACTAGACTCCTCATGTAATTGGTTGAATGACAAAATAATTAAAGCTCGGTGGTCAATTAAAAACATGAAACACTTGGCATGACATAAGAATGACGACAAGGCAAAATATATTAGACATAACTACTCATTTAATGATTCGGTTTCTGTTTGAAAATCAAATCATATAAATAGGAGTTAGTAAATAATTAAAGTATGTTCTTCGTTATGTTGAACATCAATTGTGTTGTACTTTCTTAACTTCCATTTCTGCACCATAGGTGGTGGCCAAAGGCAATGTTGATTCTGACATAAATAGTTTCAAGGTGATGCAATTACCTTCAATAAATAAATGACTGTGAGAAAAACAGGAACATATAAAGGCCAAGTGCGATAAGATATCTAATGATAGAAGAATTGCTTTTAAAACGTTGCGTAATATAACGAGGGATGTGACGTTTGAGTACTGAATCACCGACAATGAATGGATATAGCAATCTCGCAAATTCGACATTCAATTCTCTAACAATATTTTGTCGCTGGTTTTATTTTGCACAATGCAGTTCTAACATATTTAAAACTAGTACTATTTAAGTCCCAAGAATAGGTTATTGATACTTGCCATAATTTTATTTTCATATTAGTTTTATAATATTATAAATATTCTTGTTAGTTCAAAGTTTTATATAAAACTGATTAATCTATGAATAATAGCTACATGGTGTGAAGTTTTAAAATAAAATAACTTCTTTTATCATTCCTGCCTCCATTATATTTTTGTTAAAATCGAAACGTAAAGCTTTAATTGCTCAATTAAATATAAGAACAAAACAAACGATGAAATATCAATTAATGGTTAATACTAAACTTTCCGATATTAAAATTAAAGGGAACGATGATATACTGAATATCTGGCTAAATGTAATTAAAATTAAAGCAAATGGTAAATTGTTAAAATTGAGATATTATATCGGCTACATGTAATTTCAAATTAAAGAAACAATTTTAAATTGAATATAATTATGCTAAATGTATTAAGGTAAGGCAAGATAAAAATTGAAAAGTGATCCGGTATTGCGAAAAGTGATCCAACAAACAATAGTCCTTGGTGTAACAAACAAACGATTATCGATAGAATTAAAATTCTTAAATTAAATGTAGGATACAAGTAAAGCGATAAAATATTAAAGTAGATAATAATATACATATAATCTTTTCGGATATCAAACTGAAAGCAGAAGATAAATATTATTAACTGAATATATCTCAATCTAAATATTACGATTGTATCCATTACCAATGAAAAATAAAATAAAAATACTTAAATACTAATTCATTCTTAACCTGATCCAGTGATTATGTCTCTCACTAACAACGAGAATAATTCATCTAAAATTAATTGACAAATAGTTTTAAATAGTCTTTTAAAGATCGCCAGAAATTATTAAATTGAACTGTTTTTAATCATCTAATGCTTTATTGTGGTAGTGACTTGGCATTTCTAGAATGTCTCGTAGTTTAATTGCATTCATCTCTCGAAAGAAACTTTTAAATAGCCTCTCTCCCTGCTTAAAATCCTGAAACTTTCATACCTATATTTGTTTACATAGTTAAAAATCAAAGAATCGATCTTGGGTTTTCATAATTAAATTTCGATTAAAAGTAATTTGAGAATTTTTCAAAATAATAGCATGTTCGAAAACAATTTTCTCTACTACAATAGATTAAAAATTCACGTGTCTAATTATTTCTTCTTTTATATATTTTACTGGCTAACCTTGCTGTATTTCAACAAAACAGTGGGAAGGATAGTTTTACAGAAAGGGAGATTACGTAAGAAATATTGAACAAGGTAAATGTTACTTTTCTGGCATGAATGCTGACAAATTGCAAATTTGGCGACATTTCTTGATGCTTCTAGAGGAAGAAAAATTCAGAACAAAGAATTTGTCATGTATATCTATATACATATATATAAAGAATAGTGCAGTGAACGTGGAAGTATATGTTCCTGATGTGATACTGGATGATTTGAATTTTCGATTCGTGATTGAATTGCGATTGATATATTTGCAAATTTGATGCTTATATATTTATGTGTCTGTTTAACTGCTTCCTGTTTAGATATTTGTATAAAAATTACAATAAAATTATTAAATTCAAATTTTTGAAGTTAAACAAAGCTCTATCTTACATTTATAAATACTCTTCTATAGATGTTACATTTTATAAGTACTCTGTAAAATTTTAAACGTTAGCAGATCTCAAAGGATTTAAAAGCAAAGTTGTGTTTTCGTTAGGTACACGACTTACAAGTAAATACAGCTACTGATTTTATTTGCTCATATAATTATTTGTACAAATTCGGTTTCATTATATAAAGTACATAGCATACATATATTCCAATGAATATTACTTCGTTGCTTTTAATTTTAAAAACATGGGGATTATCAAATTCGGCATAATTAAGTTTCGTTCATCTTTCGAGCATTTCACTTACTTTAGGTCAAAACAAAAATCAATAAAAAGCAGGGTTTCAAATAATAAAGAAAATCATGTGTCGACGTTTGTGAGATATCAACAAAGTGCAATTTATTTATATCTTAGATGGCCGATTTGCAACGCTTTGACTTAATTATTCAATACGATTTTCTTTGTTTGAAGTATATTTACGTTCCATAATAAGTTCTAAGTTTAATTTATTAAGATCAGTATGTGAATTTAAATTACTAATTTAATTATATAGTGAAATAAAAATGGATGTAAGAGCAAATTGCATTGTGATTATTTTTCTTTGGGAAGAAAAGTCAGATTGATCACGGATAAAAGGAAGCTTACACGCTAAAAGCAGTATTTCAAATCAAGAAAGGTCAGGACTTTACTAAGTAAGATAAGATGTCCCGCATTTTTTTGATTGAATTTTTAATTAATTCTAATGAATCTATGACCTTTTGCGGAAATGAAATCTGGATGTCCATTCTGTATCGAATTATTATGAATAATAAAAAGATGAAAATGACGTCAAATATAAAAACTCCAAGAAAGAGAAAAATCTTAGCTGTTTCAATGCCAGCTCTTAAGATGAACAATATTATAAGGAAGGAATCCATAAAAGTATTAAAAAGCATATAAAACATCCTAAACAGAAACATAACTATAAAATAATTTTATTATACAATTTGTTCGTTTATGTATAAACAGTGATTTGGATTGCGTAGAAGAGCAGATTTAATGCAATTCCCACAAAAGAATAGGCCTCCGTCAGATTAAACAGTATCTAGAAGGATCAAATCAGAATGGTTTTGGAAGAGCGCATAAGGTCGATGAGTAGAATATCTAAATATATCAAGATCAAAGTTAACACAATTAAAACTTCAATGATGTAAATTAACGAAATGATATCAAGAACTTAACTCGGGCACCATGCGAATATGAATGCTTGAAAGACTATATTACCAGATTAATGCAAAGTAAAAATTATAACCATAAAGAAAGTTAGGATAAACAAACGTATCAAGAGAAATTAAAAATGTGGTGAAATTTGCTTCAAATTCAATAAAGCAAAAGATTTTGATAAACTAAAATGGGAAATAATATATATGAATGTTTAATGCAGTTCTATGTTAAACTAAGTTATTTAGGATTATTTAACATTTATACATCTATCACCCCTGTAAGTATAACTAATGTTTTTAAAAATGGTTAGCTAAAATCAAAAATATAAAATTGAGAAACAAATTTGAGACAATGCCCCCTTTCAAAAAGAAAATTAAAAAGAATGCACACAAAAACCAATGCAAATCTTTTAAAGCAAGAAAACCTAAAATACAAAATTAAAATTAAATCTTTGAGAAAATCAAATGCTAAGTGCAAATGTATATAAAGATAGAATTATATACTGGGAGGATATACTTGATGCATATAATAGCAAAATGATGAGAAAGGTAAAATTAATTGAAAACCACCAATAAATTTTCAATTGAAAGTTCAATTTATTGTCAATGGCAACTAAGGTTTATTAAAACATTTCTGAAAATGGTTTCCTTTTAGAACACGTGGTATGATTTGATTTCAAAAGATAACTTTCATCTAGTTGGTCAAAAACAATTTTTAAGACAAAACGTATTCCATTTTATTACATGATTTAGCAATTTTATATATTACATATCTGTACATTCTTAAATATTTTACAAATAATGTAATAAATAATATAATATCTTAAGTCTTCATTATCCTGAAAACTTAATTAAACCTTAGGATTACTTTTTGTGTAAGAAAGCTGATGAATAATTTTCTTTCACATAACCATTTCTGTGTGCCAAAATTTCTTTATAACAGATTTTCCCAGAGCAGAAGTTACATATTACAGTTTTTCGTACATAAAAAGCGTATAAGATTTCAATAGATAGATGGTGTTTTTGTCGATTTGAATGAATAAAAAGAAATAAGAAGATTTTGGTAAGTTCGATCGAAACTACAACATCAACCAAGCAAAAGTAAGATGATTGCACAAATCACTGAACAGGTAGGTAAAATATATCATTGCTACAATTGATCTGAATTCGATTGCTACAAACTAAGACAATTTTTCGGACAAGTAAAGGCGTACATCTCCGGACTTTCGAACGGGAAGACAGTCAGATTCAAAATTAGTGGGACTCCTAGTGTGCAAATCATTACTATTGCAGCTTTACTACGCGTAAGAAGAAGAAGAGAAAAAAATTAAATCTGCAGCTCACGTTCGATTCAGAACTCACATGTGAGAGGAAACTGATTTCGAACTCTAACTTAATCTTAAGGGAATGTTTGGACATCCTTTTGCATCATCTCTGTTATGGGAGGGCAGAAAGTAGAGAAGCAATGAAAGTTTATATTAGTTAAATTTCTTCTAATTAGAACAAGGACTTGATGGGGTCGATCATTCCAAAGGACCATGTCATCACCTGGAGCAACAAAGAATTATTCACGAAATGTCATGTCTTCAGTGAAACCCAGCAAGCGGAAGGAGAACCTTAACCAAAGGGTGATCGTTTCAACAGCAAAAACGATAAAACACCATCTGCTTTTAATTCTATGTCAACAGCACATATACACTGTCATTTCTCTAACCAGTAAAAAGTAATAAGGAATGCGTTTGATCATAATGGTGAAAAGGAAATTCATTTTTTAGAAGATGTGATTGTTTTTATAAGAAAAACAAATGTTTAGTCCAGATTTGAAGGATAACCTTCTTCCTCGTATTTATTATTGTTTTCAGTAGTACTTTCTATTGAAGAATTTGTTGTTGTTTTCATATACAATGTATATAATGGTAACATTGTATATTTGCAAAGAGGTCACTCGATTTCCTGATTGCTCAGATAGATGGGTAAAATAACTACTATATGAATAAAAATTTTTCGGACTTTACCACAATTTTCAAGAGGTCTATCACCAAAGCCAGACTAACCAAATATTCAAAATTGTTGATTGAATTGTTAGAAGCTTTGATTACATGTGATATCGGACAAATATATTTAATGTATTTTTATCAATAGTTAATTAAAATCATGTTTTCTTATTTCATAGATACTCATTAACTGAGTTATCTAATGCAGATTCGAATGCGTCATTTTCGGGGAGGCTCATTGATGCTTTTGCCTCGAGTGATTGATTAAGAACTTGAAGTGAGAAATTGTATTGCTTTTTATTAAAGGACATACACCCTTTCAAAGTAATAACGATATTACATAGGTATTGTAGAAGTGCTTAATTCCTCGTGGATGAGATCTTATCTGGGTGGACAAAAATACCTTTAAAACATATCTCTGGTTAAAATGTTTCCCTCATTTATCCTACTTTAAAAGAAGATTTTAAATCATCCTGCGTGTTCCATCACATCATTTAAGGTAAGGGAAAAATAATGCATTTCAGTGAAGGGATCGGGCAGGAGTTTCTCCTGCACAACCACAGAAGTCGTCTGCCAGCAAGAATTAGCTATACTGAAACGGAGAAGGGGATGACAATGCGTAGAACGATGGAAGAGCCAAGAGCGCGAAACGCGAAACCAGCGTGCCCAAAAGTGTCGAGACAGAATCACACGATGGTAAGAAACGGCGGAAGTGTACTACATATGTAATAGTAATCGGTAAATAAGTCAGTGCGTGCTGTATCTAGAATGAAGTGAGAGCAACTGGGACAAGTCTGTCCGGTCATCATGATGCCACCACAGACATGCAGATGTAGTCACAGTCTGTCTCGTCAAATGGTTTGGACACTGGTATTTGCATGTTCAGTGAGAGTGAAGGTAAGTGTGGAGGGGTCCGAGAGAAGATGTATCTCCCTCCACAGAATGAAAACAACTTTCTGCTAAGATACAGGACAGAGTTACATAGAAGCTATGGGCCACCAGACAGATCGTGGCTCATCTTCGTGTTGTGCTCAGTCGATATCATCAAACAAATGTGAGAGGGAGGCTGGCATGCGACAATTCCTTTATTCGCGGGCGCAAGAGTTCTATCGGAATGGTTTTCTGCAGCTACCGATAAATCGCAATGTTGATTGCGACCATCACGAGAAAGAATAGATAAAAGCTAATGTGTGTGTGTAATGTTGTAGCAGACATGAGATAACCTCATCTGAGCTGTTCTAAAAGAAGAAGAGGCTTCACGAACTTCATCAGTTTTGAGGAAAGATTAAACAATATGATCCATCCGTGTGTTACAGCATTCATTTTGCATCACATTTTGACGACTTGACGAAAACTTAGCTTTGGTGACGAAACGAAGTTTTCCAGAATGTCAGTGCAACCTGGGCAAAAATTCGACAGGAAGAAGGTTACGAGCTGATTTTCCCCTTTCTGTCTTTTCTTGTATTTTCCTGTGACGTCTTACCTGGCAAAACAGAAACACGCGAGAACCTGAGACAGAGTACTCTGTCTGTCTTTGGAGTCTGATGAGGGCATTGATAGAATCGACTGGAAACTGTCGGCGCTTGGAGGCCTGCCAGTGAATTTGCGGAAGTGGCCGGTATCTGTCTTGGAAGTGGTGAATGTTACAGCAAAGATTTGTCCGTCATTGTGAACTAGTAGCTGGAGAATTGAACGTTGTTGATGCAACTATGACTATCAATCACGAGTGCTCCATTTGTTCTTTACCTGTGTCACTAATCTGCACAAGTGCTGTGTTTTCTAATTTGTGATGTCAAGCTCTGCTGCCCATATGTTATCCTGAATAATTGCGAATAAAGCTACATTTGTATTTATCCTCTTAGCTAGACTAATTTTCACTCGTTATACAATCAAAGCTTTTGCAACTAACTATGTATGTATATATATATAGAGAAGACATATAGATATATATACAGGAGACAAAATATGCGACACCTTGTAAAATGCATGTTTGAAAGAAAGATTGATTTTAATGAAATATGTAGGTGGCGCTGGCGTTTTGACTACTAACGCCACCTATACAACTAATAAATGTGCTAAACAGTTCAGTTGTTGTCGAATACTGTTATGTGAGTTGTCATTGCATTATGTCAGGTTAACAGACTTCGAACGTGGGCAAATTTGGAGCACGTATGGTAGGTGCTTCCGTAAGCAAAGGTAGCCGAGGGTGTTTAGTGTTTCAAAGAGGTACTGTATCCGAAGATTTATTCCGCATATTTGAAAAGCGGAAAAACATCATCCTGCTAGAATCCACAGCGCGGACGAGGTGTATGCTGAGTCGTGACAGACGATCGTGGAACATTAATGACGAAAAATAAAGAGACCAGCTGCAAAGTTACTGCTGAAATAGATGTTGTGTTACAGAACCCTGTGGTACAAAACAAATTAGAAGGAGCTATGAAGCAAGGGAATTTCTGGCCATTGCTGCCATTGAGAAGCCACTCATCCAGTGATGCTAATGCTCGTAACAGAAAAGGTGGTGTTTAAGTCGCACAGCCTGGACTATGGGAAGCGGGCGTGTATATGGCTGACGGTCTTTTTCACATTGTTTGCCCATAAGCCAGTTTACGTCTACGAACGCCCATCTCAAAGCCTATAATACAGGACTCTTTATTTGCCAAGAGTGAAACACGGCAGGGGATTCTGTTATGGTTTGAGCAGCCATATCATTGGTTCTCTGTGGCCCATGATAATGTGTCAGGGCACATGACTGCCAGACTTATGTGAACTTATTTTGGCAGATCAAGTTCATCCATGTACAAACTTTGTTCCCCGATGGTGATGGATGTCTTCCAAGACATAAAGCCCCTGTTCACGCTCACCCATGATCCAGGACGTGTTTCTGAGCACAGATTGTCCCATCTCCCCTGGCCACCACAGTCACCAGACCTGAATATTATCGAACCTTTGTGGGATCTACTGGAGCGGAAAAGTGCGTTCTCGTTATCCACCGCAAATCGTTATCGAACTTGCCACCGTTTTGCAGGAAGATGGTGAAAATATTCCTTGGCAGCTTACATACAGGAACCGTGTATTATCCATTCCAGAGACTGCTGTTTTTGGATACAACGGGTTTCCTACACCATATTAAGCAAGAAACATGTTTTTAAAGGTGTTTTATATTTTGTCACCTGTATCGTATTACATACCTATATAATCTTATATGTATGTATGTTGTATGTGTATGTAATAACAACAATAACATGTATGTAGCCATGTATGTATGTAATATGGCAGCCATATGAGATGTCATGTCAACTGTATGTATAGCAACAATAGCCATGTAGGATGGCTCATGTGCTGTAACAATAATATGAATATGCGGGGGTTGGATAATTTTGCAAGCATGTTCTTTAGCTTGGTAACAAGGCTCCGTTGACTGGCCTCTTCTCGGAATGGATAATGGACTTCTGCTGTGTGCCGAATATTCTGCCATTCTTCACTAAGACTCAACGATGGTGACGTGAACCAATAATTTTCCGTTGATATTAGTCTGAGGAACTAGATGTCGAGATGCTGACGAACTGTGTTGAAATGAACAAATCTCATAGTGCTCGAAAACCGGTCTGAACACAATATTGACTTCATATTGAGGCAGGGCTTTGTCGTCAACTGAGCTTCATCGAGGCGCTGACCATGGGGATGGCTTGATCGCGAAATAGACTACTTTCTTCTTGCGGGCCAATGAATGAAAGACTGTTGGCTGCCCAAACATAACAATTTATATGAACGCTGTGACGGCTTCTTTGATCTGTATTATGAAGCTGAGACTCGGCGTTCTCCAGCAATCGACCCAGAGAATGTGTATTACACTTTCCCTGCCCTACTCAGTCGGGCTTTATGGTACCACTTTTCCTGTTGCGGGCATTAACATCGCTGATATTCAATGACATTTTGATTCTATTTATATTTCTAATTGTTTTGGTGCTCGAAATTGCCAACGCAACATTCATTTTCGGCGGCTTTGCGGCTGATGTACTGTCGTCTTGTCGCGATCACTCATACATGTGTTCCAGCGGGCGATGTTTTCGCTCAAGCTATGCGGTCATCTTCGATCTGTACCTCTTGAAACGCCTAGTACCTCATTGCGCAGGCTCAGCTCGGCTGGTGCTTGCGTTCGAGAATAATTGGCTCATATTGACAGCACTCATGCTGTGCTCGACATTTCTTCATTTAACACGTTGAAGTTGTATGGTGACGTTGGTGATCGCGCCATTTCCTCATTTCGTGGAAATCTTTCTTTCAGTAGTTTCTTTGTCGCCTATTATATGCTGTCTCTCTCTCTTCTCTGCTTCTTAATGTATGTAGCCAGCTGCTCTTGTAACAGCCAACCGCATGCATATGATTGTTGCAAGACTGATTAGCTGTAACGGTGGTGAATACCAGCAGAGGACAAATGTAACGTGCAGTGTCGGGATATTATGATAACGAGCTTGAAGCTTGGCGCTTGTGCGGGTGGTGACACCGGAAGCAAAGAAGGCTAATCAGGCATCGTGATCGACGATCATCGGCGGCGTTCGATACTCCGGCTTGCCAGTTCACGCGACGAACTGGTGACGATGCCGACGCTGTCACTCGACGAGCCTCAGCGCCGACGATTTCCACGATCGTTCTCGGCTAATAATCGAACTCGAACGAACCTGGTATCTCAGTTCTCGTCGTTTATTTCTGTTTTGGGTAGGCCGTCTGAAAGCTGAAAGACAGAAAGGGAAAACGTATCTTCTATCGAAATTTTTGCCCGGGTACGTTGGAAACTTTCGTTCGTGCAAAGGAACCTAGTCGAGTCGTCTGGTTGAAATGTCGCTACGGACAAGAGATCGTTGTTTAGCTTTCGCTTGACGGCTGATGAAGTCTTTGCCGAAATAGCATAATAACGGTTTGGTTTATGACTCAGCATAAACGCACGTACTGGCGCCGCTATTTTCGTTGTGATCATGACAACGAGCATTTATCGTGGTAAACTACTCTGAAAACGGCCTGCATTCTGCAGAATGATGCTGCAGCCATCGCAATATTACTTTGGATGAACCTGTTTGCGACAATACACGTGAACGCGACATTTCTTTCGTGTCGTCTGTCGTAACATCGTAACGCGGTGTTGCATTAGGTGGTGAGTTATAACTTCGACCCTCACGCCTACCTTTCACCTACTGAACGTAAACACCGATCGTCCCAACTGTTTGAACTTTACTCCATTAGCGTCTGGAATAAGTGCCGGTCCCATTGCCATTCGTTGAATAACGGCATGCGCTAAATTGCCATTTACGATACGCGTCGGTTACCGTGGTGTTGCCCCAGAACATGTTTACTGCTACTCGTTTTATTCATCATTCACGCGTTGTCTCTCACCGACCACCAATTCTGCTGTGGCCCGACTTCTTAACGATTGCGGCTCTTTTTCCCGAAACTGCATTATTTTCTTGCGCGTATTGAGCTTGCAGTGGTGTCTGAAGTAAATGAATATTAACCAATGGTATTCAAAATTGTTTTAAGGCCCTGTCCCAATGATACGTACATATTCAACTGCCGTAAATATTTGCACTGAAAGTGTGTGCTTTAAGCAACAAACACTGTCAGTTTTAATCATGCTGAACGTAAACCTGGCCGCATCTGCGCCCGCTCAACTCGGTTATCGGTTCGTGGTATAGAAAACTGAACAATTATTGATAAAATAATAATATATTTGTCGACCATCACCGTCAAACTTCTGGCATTCAATCGTGGTGAGCTGTTTGAACGACGATATTCTGAAAGTGACAAACCGGATGAAGGCCGCATTATGTGACCATTTTGCATCGCTAACGAAATATTGTTTCTTTGCAAGCAACAATGTTGCTTCGGTGCTGCCCATTGTATGAAAACGGCTATTGAATTTTCAATAACGGCATGAGAGCAATAATAAATAGAGGAAGGTATCCTTCTTAAATAACTCGACTAAGCGGGATTTTCTCACATAAACAACCTTCTACCCAAATAATTTCATCGAGCCAATCATGCATTGCGCGCGATTTGAAAATATGACGTGCATTTACGTAATTAAACAGCGTGTTTTAAACAACAACGCGCCTGATTGAACGATCAACCCTTTGTTAATTTCCTCGCTTCATCGTTCATCAAGGTGTTAATTTCTTGTTGCCCAGGCGTGTTGAGTTTCAGTCATTGTCAAGTCATGGCTAATTGAAAATTTGTATTGAGATGGTAACTTCATTTTGCCTCTCACTGGCTGCGCATAGTGCCGATATTCTACATGGCGAGTTCGAGAATCAGCACTGCTCACGTGGCATCGAAAGATGCTGTGTTTTCTTCTTCTTCTTACGCGTATTCTTCCGCAGCTCTTCAGACGGTGGTCCTCTGTTTGTCTTCAATTCGAAATCGAAGATTATGCACTGTACTGATCGCTTCTATTTGACAAGTTCGGAAATTCAGATAAATACATTATATTTTACTGCCGTAATTCATGAATGTTAAATCAGCTCTTCATTTCTTTTTGTTCAGCGACAAAACGGTATTTTGCCGAAATCTTCCAGCTTTGTATGCTGAAAAGGCATGTGTGGCTAGGGGACGGGAAAATTCGTTATAAAGAAGTTTTGGTAGTGGATATGAAGGTATTCGGTTTCTTTTAAAAATGTCCCTGTTTGGCTCAATGTTTGAGAATAATAGACTTAAACATGCTATTATTAAATACCTGTAAAATATTACAAAAATATACAATTGCTATGTAATATAATTGCTTTAACTATAAATGGAGATGTTGTATTTAAAAATTGCTTTTAGTTGAAGCTAGATATATTTTAATTTAATCTACTCATAATTCTAAAAGAATATTTCTTCAAAATATTTTATCAAACCTCCTTCTTGTAAATTGGTCAATTAAATTTGTTGTTTGTTTCAGTGGTACCTTTATGTCATCATCATTTGCTGTCTCGTCCTTCTTATAGTGATATATAGAAAGGGCCTGATTTTAATATATTTATTTTGTATTTTAAGGTTTTACAAAAATTGTTGATTTTATTAACTTCTTTTATTTTTCTTTCTTTTTGGAGACATTGTTTCTAAGTTATTTCATTATATTTTGTCTTCTCAACCATTTTTAAAACATATTTATTAAGGGTGATTGAATGTAAAGTCTAATCCTTCAATTCAGCAGTTGGCTATTAAAGCATTCAATATTGATGCTCCATTTTAGTTTTATCAGAATTTTTGATTTATTATTTTTAAACAAATTTCTGCTCTTACAACTGTGAAGACTGTTTATCTAATTGGTCTATATTTTATAATATTTTGAAATTTCTTGTAATATGTCCTGTATAAATGCTGTATTCTGTCATTACACAGATATTCTTTGTGATTCTGGCTCGTTTTTAGCAATGGGCCCAGACTCAGGCCTGTTCTCATCCTTTTCCCAAACAAATTCGATCGCTTTTCAGTGTTGGGTTTTATTACAGGTTTCATTTTGTTCCATTATTTGATCATCCAATATACCAAGCCAATTTAATTGGGGTAAGTATTTATGATTATAATTCTCTGTTGAGACCATGTCTTATTTTAAATTTTTGTAATTCCTTTTCTTATATTGTCTCAATTTTGAAGTTATTAACATGAATTCTCTCTTTCTTCTTTGGTTTTTATGTTGAGCGTCATTTTCATCTGTTTTATTATTCAAATGTTGAACAGACACCTGGTACTTTCGCAAGAATCAAATTCAATTCAGAATTTCGATAGTGATGTTGCCCAACAGGTAAAGTTCACTTTAATTCATTGCTGCAGCAGTTGCTTTCTTCATCTGAATAATCGATTTTCACTCAGCAATTGCAATGCAATTTACATTGCGCAATTTCTTTGCAATAATTGGGGTAACAATTTGAGTGGAAAATGGTCAACCCAGGGTAAAATTAGCTTTTGGTTGCTGAATGCAATATCTTTCGAAGCAAAGAAGATATTGTTATCGAATAATTAACGCTTAAGCGTTGCCGTATCTGAATAATGAGACACGCGCTGAACCGGTATCTATGGGGCCTCGTTACCTCTTTTGGTATTTGGTATCTCGAAACTTTTGATTTTGTTTTGTTGCCAAAGCAAGTGGTGTTTCGAAAGATGGTGGCTTTGGTATGCCGAATTTGATGATCTCGGCAAATTGAAACGACAATGCAACGTTGAGCTATGTCAACATGTATTTGCTTCTGTGAAAGTGGTACCATAATATTATTAATGATTGAATAAAATCGTGGCTGTGTTTACGGCGTGTACTACACGCCTTTAACTTTGGTATTTACGTCGCCAACGTTTAAAATTTACAGGCATAAATGTAACGTTCTATGAAAATTTATAAATGTGACGTCTGTAAGGGCAACTTCGAAATTTGATTTAATAATTTTGTTGTATTTTTATGCAAATAATGTAGGCGAGGAAACAATAGTACGCGGACTGCATAAATACTACGTATCGTACAGGGCACAGGCTCTCGATAACATTCGGCGCGATCAAAATTCAATATCCCGATATCATCAGCTCTTCACGTTCATATTCTTTAACAACAATAACAACATGTATGCGCGTTGAATATTCTTTTGATTCTCGGAACTTTCGCTTTCTCTGAAGCATCGAAATGTCTTATTTACTGATTTATTCATCTGACGCCGAAAAAGTAACGTTACCTGTTCATCGACACCGCCCATCTCCCTGCCAATATCCTTCCACTGAACGGAAGCTGTTCTAACTCTTATGGCAAATATATGAAAGAATATTGAACACGTCTGCAATTCAACGAAGATGTTACTGGCAATATTGAAAATTCTCAGAATGCTGGTAATGAGGGCTGTTATGAAAACTTGAGATCGACTATTTTGATTTTTCAACTATGTGAAGCAAAATGTAATTAACTCTGATGCTAAAATTTGATCTGAAAGTACCAGTCGCAACACAATAAAAAGCTGAACAATTAAAGAAACGTTCCATTGGCTACGGCGTCTAAAGACTACATTTGGCTGTTGTCGAACGTGATGAGTATTCTGGATGTTAATTCGAGAAGACATATCACTGGATTGCGTCGAGTTAGGCGCAATTGATGTTTAATTTCTTTTATTTTATTTTTCGTGTGCGGATAAACCAATATTTGAAGATATATTCGGCTTGCTCCCATCATTGCTTTCGGTTGATATCGAAAAGATATATAATAACTCGGTATTATGCTAGCAATATTTTATCGTTGCAATTTAATAATTTTAATTCTATCATCATTTGTTTATGAGACAACCGTTTAAGTTGGATAAGCACTGCATGCTGAACTCACTTTCGAGCCGCATCTTTGGCTACGTTTAATTGCATTGTAATTATATTCGATTTAAAAACATTGTTTCATGTTGGTGCATGTAGCTGATATAAATATTCAATTTATTTGTTACCATTTGGCGCAATTTTAATTACGCATTTAACAAAGATATTTAATTACAATATCGGAAAGAAATTGACCGATCCTAAATCGTTTATGTATAATTAATTGAACGATTAAAACTTTGCGTTCATTTTAACAGAGAAAGGCAATGAATGCGTGACGAATCGAGCCAGTTGTTTATTTTGCTTCAATCATTCAGGTGAGTTATTATTCGTGTCGGTTGCTATCAAACTTTTGAATCATGCCAGAGTATTGGTATGGCTGACTAATGAAAACCAAATCTTATGGCAGTATCGTAATATAACTCGGCTGCTAACTTTTGCCAATGGTGAAAATCATTATTATCTTAGTAAAACCAGCATTCAAATATTCGCGAGAGCCAGTGTTGCGAATCCATTCGTGTCGTCCCGAACCTCAAACGTCTGTCAGACCATGACGCTTTTGAAAGCAATTCTTCTGTCGTTAGGCTCAACCAATTCTGAAGCGGCAGTCGACTAATTTTCTGATCATTTGGACCCCGATGACAATTGCGTACCTTTATTGCGTCGTCAACGACGGCACGACCACCATGATGAAAAGCTTTGATATGTTCAGAAGCATGGCTACAACAAATATGTTTTTGATGACTGCTAACTCTGTTGTGTTTGTTTTCAAACTTTCTGAAAATCGGGCATTAAGCGGTATTCAACCAGTCTGTACTATTTTGCCTTTTCTCATTCGTTTGGCGCTCTGAAATATTTCAATGGGCACTGACCGACACCGGCACAACCGATGCATCGACTATTGTTTGTTTTATTGTATGTTGCAACAATACTATTACATCTTCTGAAATATTTAACCGATAATAGTATCATTTTTCGTCTTGGCATTTTCAACATCATTGGCCAGTTTGATCACTTCTCTGTAAACTGTGCGGCTTTGTATAACAATCCATCTTCGACCTCATTCCACTGATGGCGCTGCCGTATTTTCCGTTGATTGATGAATATATTCGCCTAATGTTGCAAACTAAATAATGCATTATCGCTCAATGAGTGTGCACAACGCAACCGTACCAACGGCGGAGGCACGGATGACTCTCCACTGATATTGTTGCTGCAATATGAGTTTCAATATTGATATTGTTTACTGTCGAACTGACATTACAATAAATAACAAAATGATTTGTGCTAAACTGCATTTTCACCTGTTTAGTCCCGGTGAAGTGTCATCATCAGAATATTTTCGGGGTCATCAAAATGTTACACCATATAATCTTTACGACTACTAAAACCAGATAACAATTGACGCCGGCGAATCTGCTCGTATCATAGTGGTGGTATTGAAGATTTAAAATTTGAATTTAAAATAAAGGATGAAAGAGAAAAAGGCAAGGCAAATTGAAATTGAGGTGTGGGAGTCTAGCTATGAACTGGCAAGCGTGGAAATCGCGGCAACGCCCGCGAGTATGGCTGTTATTATTGAGCGAGGCCGAGCGCTTTATCGGCATCGCGAACTTTGTCGTGGTAACGCCATTGATAGGCTGCGGCGGTTTGAAGGTTGAGGACCGACTGCGGGGCTGCTGAAAATACCGTTTATGTTTTCTTCTTTGGCAACCAACTAAATCGAGGACTGTAATTTCAACAGTTAGAAAGATATTCGTTTTAATTATAATCATGCGCCACATCTGAAACCGAACCTTAAACCAGGTGCTCGCGAATCAAAAATAAACAATAATAAACCTTTCTTTAGGCTGCATTGAACATTCATTTAAAAACAATACTCATTTTGACTTTTTCGCCGCGATGAGCTTATATCTGTTCTCCCCAAAAGAAATCAGATGACATGGCGCTCTTTGATCTCTCGAAAATGCGTGAATGAAAAATCAGACGATAATTTTCTGCCTCTGCAGCGGACTAAGAATGATTGGTTGCCTCGGAAAGCGTTTTCTTAACTGCTGAATGATATGACATAAATAATCGATAGTGTTCAAATCGACGACTCAGCCAGTGTTGCAACAACTCCAGTGACTCGAACATATGTCGGCCTGTCTTTCATCTTCTAACAGGCTCCGATGATCACCATTTGTTCGTGAGACATCATAATTCTGCAGAGGAGCCCTAGACTTCAATTCTCAAATCTTGAGTCTGTTTAATGCAATGAGTGCGTCTGAAGGAAAATAATGAGGAAGCTAGAATATTTTCATGGGTTTTAAAATATTTCATTCTTCAAATAATTTGCTATTTTCTGGTCTTAAAGCTGTTACTGAGCTATTTTAAAATGGGAGGAAAAATAATTCACGAAGCTGTCGTCTATTTTCTTCAGATGCGCCATGCATTCCATCGAAGATCGAGAAAACTGTTGGTAATCATGGTAGATGATGTAAAAAGCAGGCAGCAAAGAATGAAATTTCCTGCTCATATAACATATATGCCCAGGATTGGCGTTGCAAAGATCCACGCGAGGAAAACTCCTTTATCAGCGAAAATGGGGCTAAGGCAAACGCAATGTTCGTTTGTGAGGACGCCAATCTTCAAATTTTTAATCGCTGCTGAAAGTGACCTGGGCGGATTCTGGTCACTAAACCATTTTGTCTTTGAGACAAATTTTATTGCGTTCAAATAATGCGGGGTTTCAGGAAGAAACGAAATGCGTGTAACCAACGATATGTTGCGAAAATGGCTGTTGATGAGCGCTGGCTCTTCAGAACTTCAGGATCTGGTGCTGACCAGTGGGCAACTCGAAACAAACCTAAATATTATATAGGTGGTCGTTGATGTTCAAATTTTGATCACATTCGTCAGGCAGATATATTTGTTTTGCCAGTGTTTTCAGAGCCGTGTCTGCTCGAAAACTAATTAATGCTATGTAAAATTGTCGTGCTAAACAGTCTTCCAATCCCAGTGTCTT